>JAPYYS010000298.1:0-123752 GCA_030522525.1 Campopleginae sp. 14b
TCGTTTTTTTTTTTTTTTTTTTTTTTTCAATTGACAATGCCAAAGTGAGGAATAGTTGGATACTCAGCACGAGATATTTCATTTGAGGACTCCGTATTTATTTTGGTTAGTCTATTACGAATGGCTTATTGTTTATTTATTTGTTTTTCGCGTTGAGCCACCGGGTGTTTTCTCCGCGTTGGTAAAGGAAAGACAGTTCGAAAACGTGGGTACGAGGATCGGAGACAATCGTGCGCTACGTGTGCGCCACAAATGTTTTCGGACGGGAACGTATGCCTGTATACTCGAGAAATATCCTTAAGGGTAAATGTGCACGCATACGGAGACACACATACGAGCTCCATGAATACATGAAAGGAGGGGCCTTGGCTGGCTGGTTTCTCTCTTCTTTTTCTCTTCTCTGTCTTCCCCCTTCCCCCAGCCCTCAGTTTTTTTTCTCCCGAAGTAATAATAGGCGGAGGACAGCCATTTTGAGAGCTCACAGCGGGACGAAGTTATTGTTCGACAGTGCGTCTCAACTCACGGCTCCCCAGCCTCGATACTGCTTTTTCGCTTCGTCCTATTATTCTTTCATATTTTTATTCCTCTTCCTGTTAATTCTTCGGTTTCTGCCTAAGCCCTCATTGTTTTTTAACGGTCCAGTTACTTCTTTCTTTCGTTTATCACGATTTTCTTGGACTTACGAAGTGCTGCTTGTCATTCGACGAAACGTTGCTCCTCATTCTCGCTTACACTTGTATCCTCGATGTAATAATAGACGTTGGTTAGTAAGCGCCATTTTGAAGAGCATCCCAACCCTCTCCGCTTGCTACTATATACAGAGTTTATTGTTTCACCGAGCGATTCTCAATCCGCGGCTCCCGACTAGTCACATTCGCGTGATCCTCTTCTCTCGTCGTACGAAGCTTCCGTCTTCTTTTTTCGTTATTCGATTCTAACCCCCTCTTCAACGTTTTTTCGTCTCAAATTTTTCCATTCCGCGACTTGTTTCGTCTCGCAAATATTCGTTTAGCTTCTATTTCTCTTGGTCGATTCTTGTCTTGAGATTCTCTCGTTCTAACGGGCTACGAGGATATTCGAAATCCGCGTACCTTCCTGTCGATATTACCAGCCTTTGTCCGCATTGGCGCGACAAAGACATCCCTACCGGCAAGCCAAAGCGCAAGACAAAGACAGCCCGATTCAACGAGAGAGATGGATTTTTTATTCTGCTTCTCTCCGTGCTGCTGGCGAACCGCGGAGGAGGAAGAAGGGCTTCCCAAAGACGGTGCCAGGCGCTGTGCCAGCGAACGCGTGCGTACAGGGAAGGGGAACTGAGAGACTGAGAGAGAGAGCCACTACAAGAACGAGAGCTCTAACGGTGACACCAACCAGTGACGCCCAGCCTGCGGATCCTTGCTCTACGCTCAATCTCACTATCAACTCATCCAATCAACTCGCGCTCCTCAATAATCAATACTTTTTCCAAAACGTTTTTTTCCGAACTTCAAATTTATTATTTCCCTCATCATTGTCATTACGTTTCTTCGTATTGACTTTATTTTCTTTACACGACAGGACGTTCTTCTTGACGAACTTGAAAACTAGCACTCCGTGCCTCTCGTCCTTCACGCTGCTCGTAATTCCGTCGTCAGGCAAGATTTAAGGCTCATTCAAATTCTTCCGGAATACCTTGAAAACAAATTTTTATGCTTTCTCTCTTGTACCTCGAAATATTCACTTTGACACCTTGAACACAAATGTGGACTTTTTGAGTTTGACCGTTATTCAGTTTTAATAGAAAATCATCATTTTGATTTTTTTCTTGAATTTGTATTAAGAATCACGAATTGTGATCTATTGAATTTCATCTTTAC
This sequence comes from Campopleginae sp. 14b, assembly GCA_030522525.1. Lineage (NCBI taxonomy): Eukaryota > Metazoa > Arthropoda > Insecta > Hymenoptera > Ichneumonidae > Campopleginae sp. 14b. The sequence goes on from JAPYYS010000298.1 coordinate 1,857, forward strand.
TCCTTCGTAATCTTCAAATCAACATAAAACAACAAATATGGACTTTTCAAGTTCGATTTTTATTCAGTTTTAATGGAAAAACATAATTTTGAATTTTTTAATTAAGAATCACGAATTCTGATCTATCGAATTTTATCTTCACTGTTTCGTAATCCCCGAATCAGCATAAAACAACGTCAATGGTGACATTGGGATCTGCCACTGAGTTTTTATCATGTGAAAGCTGTTGTGAATTCGACTAATTAAGGAATTTATGACGTTGAGCATGGACCGCGGAATATATAAATTTTTTAATTCGCTATTTTGGTCACAGGATTTTTCGTATTCTACGAAAAATATCTCAGCCACATTTTCGGTCGACAAAAAACGTTGAAGTTTTTATAATTTGAAATAATTCACGTTCGAATTGTCTTGCTAACATAGGAGGAGAGTAAAAATGGGATCGGCCAGTATTAAAAAGGTTTCCATGTCCATAAATAATGTCTCGATATGAATGAAAGAGCGAGAGAAATAACCTCGCTGTGTGTTGATCCAAGATGGTGGGGAGCAGAGGACCGAAGCCCGTGACCCCGCGCGCGTTCGTATACTCGCTGCCTGCCATTGCTTTTCCTCGCTCTGGCTACTGCCACCGCTCATCTCCCTGTACAGGCTCCCTCAGAATTCGATTTCAACTTTTCTACGATTTTATCTCCAACTTCTCATTCATTTTTTATTAGCCAGGAAATATCTTTACCATTTTTTTTCCACCGTTCGCTTCCAAATAAAATTTGAAAAAAAAACCATGGCAGGAAAAAATTTTCTACATTATTTTGAAGAAAATACAAATTCCTGATAATCATTAACCTCCGACACTAAAACGAATAAAGAGTATTTTCATTTTTTCATATTTTTGTAACATTTTTGTGTCTCGGCGACCATGCGAATCTAAAAATCAGTTATTTGGTGCATAATCCTAAAAAAAATACCACGAAAGTAAAAAAAAGCTGGATTATGGCTGTCAGGGTTGAGAGAGAAAGAGGAAATAATTTCTGTCCCTTATTTTTCTAATGCAGTCATAAGCTGGATTCTTAGGTTCGCCGAACTTATTATTTAAATGAGAGCAGTTGAGGGGATATCGAGCGATTTCTTAGAGACGATATGAATATTGACTTGCGTGGCCTCGATGCAAAGTAAGAGAGACAGATAGAGTGCATCGATCTGAAATTCTACAAAGCACCACCTGGAAACACGTTTATAAATTTCTGGCCCCACTCCGCGCTGCCAACCTAATTTTCTTATCGTAGACGTTGTAACAACCTTAGTGATCAGCGTTGCTGCAGGGTTTTTGACACTTTTTTACACTTGAACGTACAAGCTGACAGGCCTCGTATTTAGTTTCCAAGAGGCACAATTAACCAGACGATTCTTTTGATAAAACATAAAAATACTTTCCCTCTCGTTATTTTTTTCCCTCGTCACTGTAGCCTAAGGTATTTCAATGAGTTTTCGACCGTCAGAGATGAACTACCACGTGTATAATAGTCGAGCCTTTAGGCATCGATACATCCTTGAATATGTAGAATGTGTCGAGCGATCGATTCGGTTTACGTCTATGTCTGTCGGCCTCCCGAGTACATCGATATGAACGTAAAACGTACCGATTTAATACGTAATGCGCTGAAGTGGCTTAACACTTTTTGTTCTTTCTACTTATTTTTTTTTTCCAACTCGCTCATCAAGTCCCTGTAAATTTCAATGACAAATCAGTCACGTGAGGCCTTAAAAATGTTGCAATTTAATTTCTTCTGTACAAAAATGTGACTGGCTAGGTTGCAGTCGTTCTCGCTCTTTCGTCAGTCGTGCCAATTTCATTCGATTGATTCTTTTTCACCGCGTAATCATAAGACATGAAAAAATATTCACTATTCCACGGACAAGCTCAATGAAATATTCTCAAAGTATCAAAGAAAATTGAATTGCAAGTTTTTCGCGGACTGATCACATCAAAATAATATTTTCATGATTATATTTTTCTTGGGACCTGATAATCAATGTCATTCTGTCTGAATTGCATGGAGATCCATTGGACTTTGAAGAACGAGCTCCGTCGACGAGCTTTTCATTCCCGAACGATTAAACCAAACTTAATTATAATAAAAATAGCTGACGAGATTCCAAAAATAAGAATAATGTGTTTTTAATGGAATTTGAATAGCAGTAAAGTTGATTGTTATTTTTCTTATGGTGGTGTGTTTACTTTGGTTTGATATTTATGCCTTGAATGTTGTATGTTATTTCGGACGATATAGGATTGGGTAGAAATATACCTCGACGCGACTTGGGCGGTTCGCGTTTCGACGATACTTCCTGTATACGTGCGATATTACGGTCCTCGTGTGTTGTGTATTGTCGCGCCAGCGCACTAACTCGTTTCTCTCGTGTACACTATTCTCTCGTTCTCTCTCTCTCTCTCTCTTTTCTTCATTTCTCGTGCTCCTTGCTCTCTTTCTTCTCACCGTGGACTCGAGTACTCGGGATGAGCGAAAGAGGAAAAGAGAGAGAGACGGAGAGGCTACATGTTGGCATTCGTACGTGTCTGTGTGACGGGTTGCCGGCGTATTTTGGTATATTGATCGCCCTCGCCCCACGGTAGGCCATCTTCCGCCCCCTCTCCCTCATTCCTCTTCCCCCTCGCTCTCGCTCTCTTTCTCCAACCTCGCGGCCCCATCTTGCCCAACCCCATTTCTCCTGCTTCGCTGCTGTACTGTTCTCTGCCGCTCGTTTGCTTCGTTCGTCGCAATTTCTCTCTCTCTCTCTCTCTCTCTCTCTCTCTCTCTCTCACGCACACTCACCAACGCTTTACTGATATCTACTCGATGTTTTTCTCCTCACTGGATAATATCTCGAGTTCGCGGAACTTCGTTTCCAATTTTTTTTTTCTTCCTTCTCGTCTTTTTTTTCCTTCGCTGTTTTTTTCACTCGACTTCCTACGACTGTAGTATCCAAACGAACGTGGCTTCCATTCGACCAAACTTTATTCATACTTTGATTTTTTTTCCTCTTTTTTTTTCAATGTGATAAACACGCGCTTCCAGGGTCGAAATGCCGCTGTTTTTATTTTTCTCCTCTTGATGGATGTAGGTCTCTCCCTGCTCGATATTACTTCGATCTCCTCAAAATTATATGCCCTCTAGTCTACTGGAACATTGATCTATAATTCGTCCCGAATCACTCACATGAAAATTTGTACCGGATACGATATTCCGATTCAATTGGGTTCAGCGAAATTTACAATTAATTGATTCGACACTCCTCGCCTCACACCCTTATCCATCGGAAAACGGTCATGCGAAAATTTTCATCATTCCAATCTCGTAATATTGCTTTTCGAGTTTCAACTCCGACGGATACACAAATATTGAAAAATCGGGGAACCACCGAATGTCAAAAAAAGAGGAAAAAATGACATCAAAATGGAAAAAGTGTGACTAGCTAACGAAATTTGGGCATTTTTATTATTAATAATTGTAGACGGCACGGTTGACGAGCCCCAAATATTGAAATGCAACAAAAACTATGAGCCTGAAGTTTGCATCGACGCAATGACACGAAATAAAAAAAAAGAAAAAAAAAAAATATTCGTAACTTTTTTTATTTTATGAGTCCATTCGTGGCGAGGTCCAAAAAAGAAAAGAGGTAAATGAAGAAAAAAAAACGGAAGAAAAAGTGACGAATCATTTTTTTTTCTTTCATTTCGTGGCATTGCGTCGATGCAAACTTCAGGCTCATCAAAAACTTATTTTTTCGAGTAGAGTGCAAAATTTTCCGAAAATCCTTGTCAAAGATAGTGGGGCAGACTTTTTTTCCATTCGAAATCTGAATTTAGTTTAAAAAAAAAATGGAAAAAGTGGATTAATTATCAAAATAATGATTGAAAAATAAATTTCCCGTGTTTTTTTTCCAACGATGTAATATTTAGTCGCGTCGAAATACAGCCCCTTTTGAAGCCGATTAGATTTCATACGCTGCGCCAAATGTCGAAATGTTACGATTGCAACAATGTTAATACAACTATTTTGGCCGACTTTTGGCCTGTCCACTGTCGAGCGTTCTCGGTCGCTCGTGCATGACAAAAGAGGCGTCTTGAAAGTCGTCGATCTTTAGATCATTCGTTCCGGATCGGTATGTCGAAAAACGCGACTTTGAATTGGGTCTGGTGGCTCAACTTTTCGGCATTCTCTGCTTCGTGCTAATATTTGAAAATTTCACCCGTCCATACTCCGCGTTACGAATTCTTGCATTCGACGAAAATTAAGGGCGTACGTGCATAACGAAGAGCAGAGGATTTCAATGTTACGAAATATTTTCATTCTGTAAGGAATCGCTAAAAAAAATGAAAAAGTTTTTTTCGGGAAGGATCAAAATTTTCAGAAAATGGAGGCCCTTAATACGGACGAACATACAATTGTTTAAAAATAAATTCTGTGTGGATTACATTGTCAAATTGTCCACCGTAGGCAAAATTTCTCAAAGGCGCCGACAGCGCCCGTTATTTAAAAAAAAAAACCCTGGCAGAGTTTATTCACCGCGGAGATGGATTCGGAATGCGCAAAAAAGTAAAATTTAAAAATACACGATATGATAAAATACGAAACGAACGATCGTGTCTCCCACGAGGAATTTCCAGAATTCCGATGTTTTTTCAGGCCCGGACGTTTCCCCGAACAGCGACCGAGTCTCCATCGTTTTTTGTCCCTTATTATTTTTTGTATCTTTGCCGCGTCGTGGGAAACTTTGCATTAGCCTGTGCGGCGTTGCTTTTTTGTCTCTGCCAAATCGTCTCTAACACAGATCATTTCCAACGACTTTTTATTGGTGCACATTTTTTTCTCCGAATCTATTATCCAAATTTTCTGCTCGACCCAATACGGTGAGAAAGTTAATTATAAGTCGATTGGACACATTTCATTTGGTTAATCAATTCAGCTTGGCGATATGGGCTCAATTCACGGTAAAATAAGGTCGTGCGTTGTTATCATCGAAATATCCTCACCCAGTCGTTCGCTGTTGAAATTTCACTATTAAATTCCGTACAAACGTAAATCCGATTATGGAAACTGGTAATTATCGACTTAATTGATTGAATTTAATTTATTCGCTTAACTTTAGTTCAATAGTGGATTGGAAACTTTTTTTTCGTTACGTTTTCAAAAATTAATTTATAGTAATTTCGCAATTTTCACAATACACGTTGCAATTCGATTGCGTTGAATCGTTAGTAGAATTTTTTGTTCTCGTGTTTCTTAGCGTCTTTCTGTCTCGTTAATGGTCGAATAGAAGCGAACTCAAAGACGGTGACGTTCTCGTTGGACTCTCGAGGAAGGTTTTCTCGTGTGCCACACAGCGATCCGACGAGAGGCTCGGCGCAACGTTGCCAGCTCCTGCTCGAGAGGTCTCGACACCTACGCAGCTGGCAACGTTGCACGTAACAGACGGTACGAGCCAGAGCAAGAGAGAGAGAGAGAGAAAACGTCAAGTCGAACGAGTACGCAGTCAGGCAGGCCACGAGCCAGCCAGCCAGCCAGCCAGCCAGTCAAATGCTATCCTCTATGTGCTTCGCGTGCACCACATCGTAGTCCCTGCAAATACGTTCATCTTTCTCTCCCTCCCTCCCTCTCTCTCTCACTCTCGCTGCACACGTACGATATATATTTCGAATTCTGTCCAACGATTCCTATCTATGCGTATCTGTGCACTCGTACCCGACCAACTTGGTACTATTAATCCGAATATATTGTACGTACCATTAATATATTGTCAACTTATAAAATACACTTATGCAATTCATATATTCGATCGAATCACATATTAACATTTTTTTTTCTCATTAGAAATTGCATTTTTCCGATACATCAAAATTTGGACCATGTTGAAGTCTGCAACGTTGGAATCCAATGAAATTTAGTTTTTCCTCAGAAAAATCTCAAGATTCTTAAGCAATATTTAGGGAGGATAATAAAACGATATTTTTTCAAGCTCCAAAGACAAAACCGGTACGAAAATTGTCACGGTTTTCTCAATTCAACAAATAATTAACAAAAAAACGTTTTGTTTTCGTTGGACCCCAACGTTGCGAACTTCAGTGTCTTAAATTTTGGGCAATTTTGGGAATCACACGCTTGGTTAAGGAGAGCCACTACGCACAGTAATGTTGCCATGGTAAAAGCATAGGAAAACTCGAAATTATTAGAATTTGATGAAATATGGTGAGCACACTTTTTAGTATTAAATAAGAATATACACATTTTTTAAGATTTTTTTTTCTACATAGTTTTCGAGCAATTGAACACTAGAGTTTCCATGCAATTTCTCTGGCATAGTGTAAACTCAAATTATTCGACAACTATGGAGATGAAAAATAGAAATAAAATTTGTGTCATCGTATTTGATGCTAAAGAATATTATCACCAAATTTTATTGAATTCTTATAATATCGTCGTGTGTAGCCAACCTCCTTAATTGCCGAAGGACACGAGGTAATAATTAGCAATTAAACTCAAACATTACAGTGATGCACGGAAAAAATGTCATCGGTTTTGTCGCGTTATATATGAAAATGTTGTTTTTTACTGAACAATGTTTCGGAGATATTTCGGATGAGCTTTATTTGATATTTATCAAAGATTTACGTTCTATTTCTTTATGTTATTTTTATCCGAACATTTTACATTTTTCATTGGAAAGATTTTTCGATTTTACTTCATTTTTTTTTTTTCTACCAAATTACGATGGTCTGAATTTTTTTTTTTTATTACTCCCCTAACCCGTTATTCCAGTCGAACTGCCTCGAGAGATTATACTTGGGAATATTTCTTTGGAATACTCCTCAAGAGAAGGTAGATTTGATTTTGAGACATTTGATACTCTGATTACGTAATTTGTACTGTGAGACTTGGAATAGAGCAAAAATGTATAATCTTTTCGTGGAATATAATTATTTCGGATATAAATGAAGTTTAGGAATGATGGTAGACGCTGAGTTTAATTCTCATACGGATATTCAATCGTAGAGAGCAAGTTTCTCTCCGCGTCCTAAGATTATCTTCCTATACTGAGAAAACGTCTCGGGCAGTGCAATACGAAGATAGAAATTGGCGTTTGTGCGCCTAGTAAGAGTATCACCTTCCATCTCTTTTCTCTCTCTCTCTCTCTCGCTCTCTCCCTAGCTCTTTCGTTTTTCTAGCGATCGGTCGTTGAGCCAGAAACTTATAACTCAGGGACGTTTCTATATACATGACATAACTCGACGTTACATACGTATCCCTCCACATCTATATGTTTCTATGCGTTCATATACGGCCTGCGGTATTGAGGAGTCGGTTGCTTATTACTTTGCCATGCAATCTACGAGCCCTTGGGCCCCTTCGATATGCGCAACTTGTGTTTTGCATTAATCCAATCGATTCTACTTCTTAGCACTCGTTTCAAATACTTCGACCTCGTGAATCCTCATTTTTTCATTTACAACCCCGCCGCGGGACACGAATTCGACTCCACGAAATTCCAAAAATCTATAAAAATCTTCTCAACATTTTCCGAGACTTGCTTTTTGTTTAAAAAACATAAAATCGTTTATTTTTGGCAAGAACTCGTCTTTCTAGGAAGAAAAATGTAATTTTGCGATAATTGTTTTTTTTTTTCTCGACGAAATTGTCGTTTCAGTTGAACAACATTTATCTATTGTTTCTTTTATTTATTTATCTACTTGGGCGTGGGAGTGAAAAGTGAAAAAAAAAAAAATAACAACGACTCGACAGAACAAACACATTTTTTCTACCTATTTTTCTGTCGCCGCTCTCTAGGGACTGCGTAATTTATTACGTCTTGCCGGTTGCATTACCCCGTGCAACTACTTTGCGCACTGTGCATTACGCAAGTATGAATTACGAATGTGCGTCTTCGTAGGTGTGTGCATGAGCCACTAGTGAATTACCTCCGTTGTACGTTGCTCGTAGACGAAGCTCAATATCTCTCTCTCTCGCTCTATTTTTCTCTTCCAAGCCTCCGAACGAAAATTGCGTACCGAGCCATTTCTCGCCCTCTCCAGTTTGTATTTCATATACGCCCAGCTATGGCAGAGACACGCGAATCAACGAGTACTGCACTTCACTCGCATTTTTTCTTCCTCATTTCCCTACGAAGGGTGTCCCAGAAGTCGTACAATATATTTCGCAAAAAAACATTACGTCGAAACCTTTTTCGTCGGAAAATAACGAAATTTCTCATGAACAATCTTTTCAACAAAAAATTCAAGAAAATATAGTTGCAGCTTCGAAATGGGAACTGAAAATTACATTTTATCCAAAATCTCCAGTATGCGGGTCAGATTAGCTAATAATTGTTCCTCTGGCTCTCTTGACCTTGAGACACGAATCTTACCTCGGTAAGCGTAAAGCACAATCAATTCAACGGATCTCGATTTTTCGGAAGAGAAACCGTTTCGCATCGTCCAAACGATCGGAATGAAAATAAAAGCTTGAATGTTTTTATTTCTATGTCATCCGAATTTTTCAATAATTTGACTCGCCAATTTCTCGATTTCTCATAATGCTAAAGTTTACATCGTTGGAATGCAACGAAATCCCATTTTTTCTTGACCGGATCGCCCCAATCCCATCAAATATTTACTCGAAATGATAAAACGATATTTTTTTCAGATCCAAAGAGAAAATCGATAAGAAAATTGAGAATTTTTTTAAATTGAGCAAATAATAAATAGAAAAACGGATTTCTCGTTGGAGCCCAACGTTGCAAACATCAGTCTCATCGATTTCTTCGTTCCTACTGATTCAGCAGACTCAGAAAATCGTCGATGGCCCAAATTTATTTTTTGACGTCTAGAAACAACTTTTTGGACACCCTGAATATTAAATTCGGTCAGTGCAAATATAGATATATGTAGAAGGAGCGTCGTAGATGTGTATGCACGAAACGTAGAATACACGTGCCCAAGGCAAGTACACCGTCTCTTTGCACAGTGTACCACCCTCGCTAGACACTCACTTCGTGTGTGGGAACGCGAGGAGCATTTATGTTGCTCTCTACCTCCGTTGCAGGGCTTCTCTATTTTATATATATAGATTGAGCTGTCTCTGTATACATATTCGTGTGTACAATTTTCGAGAGACGGTAGGAGGAAGGAGAGACGAGCCGGCACAAGAATAAGAGGGTTTCTTTCGGGCGTGCATGCACACACGATGCTCTCGTCTGACTTTCACCGCGGGTGCCCTCATCTTTTTCTCTCTCCCTCGCTCTTTGCTTGCAAAATACTCAAGACGTCTACGAAATTCCCCTCTTGAAAAAGCTGACCCTCGCTCTGCACCGTTGAAATCGAGACCTCTTCAGAGATTGACGCTCCTGTGATCTTTGAAAAACGTGGAAATATTTCCACAAGCAAGATCGTACGAAATATTTATACAAATAGACGATTATTTGTTCGACCATTCCGTCAAGCACCTTGTCGCACCTTGCTAAACTGTTGGTACACTTTATTTTATGAATCTAACCGATGAATTGCAAAACGAATTTTATTCGTTATTTTTCGTGCACCGAATAATAATTATTTTTTTCATAATCGCATTTATTTTAGTCAGGAGAAATATTGTTTCGAGATATGTTTAGCTGTTGGAGTGAAAATTGCTCCCCGTTCATCGGCCATTGTGCGCTTTGTTTTCTGGCCGTTACTTCGGTCAAGGAGAACAGAGAAAAAAAAAGCAATAATGAGAGTCTCGTTTTCTCGGAGTCCTCTTTGTGTTGGTTAAACGGGTTTCTTTCCTTTCATCTCGTTTCTCGAGAATCGACGCTTTTTTGACGAAATCTTTTTTCGTTGTTGCGTTATTTATTTTTTTCATCTCTGTGTCTCTCGAAAAGAGAAAAATGTTCTTTTTCGTTTGCAATGGAAACGAGGTCCGATGTGTACACTTCCATCGACGCCCGGTGTTTACACAATTCTGCCCACGTCCCGGGCATACACAATCTGTGAACGGTAGTCCTCAATCTCTCTCTCTCTCTTTTTCTCGTCTTCTCTCGCACGAAAATGCATCACGATATACAAGCAAGAACTTTCTCGTTACCCGTTCCACGCGCGTCTCCATTTGTTTTTTGTTTTTTTTTTCAAATCTTTCTAAAATCAAAAATTTCAACAACGACCCGTGAAAAATACGTTTTCTCGAGAAATTCGTACAATTTTACATTGAAATTAATCCGGGTCAATTTGACCCAGAGTGTATTTCATCGGACTTTCCGACCTTCGTAATCCCTGAAAAATAATCGAAATTTTTGATAAAATTTTCTGAAGAAAAAACAAAAATGGAATAATCGTCTCGTCGCATATTTAAGAAAAAGCATAGAGCAAGGGACTCGAATCATAAGGATATTCAACTCGTTGGTCGAATTGTCGAAACGCGAACAGCAGAAGAAACGTCCGATCAAAAGGGATAGAGATATAAATTTAGCGCTGTGATTACTCGAGAAAATGAATATAATAATCCGCACTATCGAACGTGCAATCGCGGCGCCTCTGGCACATTATACAAACGTCCATTTACATACTCATGTATTGTAGGGATACATAGAGAGAGAGAGAGAGAGAGAGAGAGAGAGAGAGAGAGAGAGAGAGAGAGAGGCATATACATCATTCGTATCGTTTCAACGAGTGTACATTTTGACGTGGAGCACTCGGACCACGCCTGCCTCGTGAAAATATAATATAATGCGGAAGACATTAGTAGGCACACTGCATACACATACAGAGAGACTAACGAAGGATAGAGGAGAGTTACATCGGCTGTATTATGATGGTAGTTTGAGAGAGCGAAGTGCAGAAGGGGCGAGGGGCTAAGGCAACTCGACTCTGCTTGCTCTGCTCCGTCGTGCTTTTGTTTGGCTTATGGGGCATTGCGTGCGGTGAAAATGCGTACTCTAAAGTCTTCCGCATTATTGTGTGCGTTTCTCACTGAGGTTCTCTTCCAACATCTATCAACTGTTGACGCCGATTATTTTGCTATTATCATTTTAATGGCCCAATGGCAACGACGTGCAGGGTAACGATAAAACTCCGATTTGTTTTTTTTTTTGTTTTTTTTTTTTCATTCTCCGTCCATTCGCAGGGGGCAATTATTTTTTTTCGAATTTTCTTAATGAAGAAAAAATGTCCGTTGCAGAATGACGTAGTTGGTATTTTTTTCATTGTGGACGAACCAACACCGAGACGGCAACGTCGCAGGCTCTCGTTCTTTCTTCGATCTCGGCAGGGGAACTCATGCGTTTTTGTACTTTCCAAGGCCCTTGTACACCCTTGTTGTCTCTGAGATGGAATAAATGAGAGCGAGAGAGAGACAAAGAGATGGGAATCTCTCTTTAGGGGGAACAATCGGTTATACTACCGCGCCATGTGTACTACAGAGCACGTCGACCTAATTGTGTCACGCTACACCTTTTCCTCAACGGTCTCTTTGTCGTCATCGTCGTCGTCTCTCCTCGCTCTCTCTCCCTCTCGAGAGTCTACCATTTTGTTTCATTGTCCGTGACTCGTGAAACATGAAAAAAATCACCTCGTTAAGTCTCCAGTTTCAAATTGAATTTCTACTTCTCTAAATTAATCCCGGAAACGATCGTTCTCGTTTATTAAAAATTCATGGAGATTCAAAATGTTCGATTCAATTTTATGAAAAAAAAATAATAATAATTAAAAAAATGTAACTCTCTTACGTGTTTAACGAATTTCGTAATATGAACGATTGGTAACGACAATGAAATGGGTTCGTCTGCTCATGACGTCTTTCCGACCAAGGGCTTTTTATTTGTTGCCTTGGTTACATTTTCCTTCAGTCCTTTCACTCACAATGAAGAGACTTCTTGCTCCGGTGACATAACCCGGACAAAGGAAGTCGTCGTAATAATCGCGTCGTCATTTACGCACCCGAGTCTTCACAACAAATAAAATAATAATAATAATGTGCGGCGAGTATCGTCAACGACTGATTATCATTGTATTCAGTTACGTGTGATCTCTGTCGAGCTGAGTTCGAATCTCGTGCCTCACTATTGTTCATTTTTTCATCCTTGTTCCAATGGAAAGTTCAACTGGAATACGAAATACAGATTTTCCGCAACAACGCTGACGTAGACGTCGTTGAAATTATTCTAGTCAAATGAAAAATGAACAAAAAAAAAGAGAAAAAAAAGAAACTATTTTCCTATGTGTCTGCTTATACTTTTGTTGCTAGTGAAATTGTGGAGTTTCTGGGCTCCAAACGCGCGAGCTAGAAAGAGAGACGGTCGAGATAGACGGTTGGGCGAGGAATCCTCGTGTAGAGCACATCGAGTACACAGTATTATGCCAGTGCTATGGCTACGGGAGATTCTCTCTGGCCCTCGAGGCTTCTCTTCTGCTTTTCAGTTCTCTCGCACTTCTCAACATACATTTATACATAAGTGTATATATGTATGTATGGCGGACGATTCCGGTCGAGGGTTATACGTACGTACTGGGCAAAGTGTACGAGAGCAGCAGCAGCAGCAGCAGCAGCAGCAGCAGCGCTCGGTCGCCTCCCCGCTATTATGTAACACCCGGCAACGTTGCCGTGGCTGCTGAGGGGACCGCGCGACGAAAGGGGCGAAGGAAAAGAGAAAACGACCAAGCGCAACGAGCCAAAGAGAGAGCGACGCCGTCGGCAGGGCCAACCGGAGCTCCGCGGGGAGATACGGGGGGACTCGGGAATCGCCCAGCGCGCGCGAACCACACCGAACCTTCGGTCTGTGCCGGGGCTAGAGAAATAGCGCGCCCGATAGATATACCATCTCATGCGCCCAACAGAGACCGCTCAAGTGGGACGATAACCGGGCGCGGGCTGAGGGAATCGCCGAGCTATAACGTGGTGGGGTTAGCAAACGTAACGAGGGAAAAACCGGGCTTCCCCGCCCTCGCCCACCCACCCGACACAGAGAAACTCCGCGCGCTGATCTTCCTATACAACGCGCCCGCTCTCACTACTGTCCTCTTCCCCCTCCCCCTCCCCCCATCCTCACCCCATACCTCTCTTTCTCTCTCCCCCTGCGTCACGAGAGCTATTGCAACCCCTTTTGCCATTATTACTACACGGAGAGAAACACCACCAATACGCAGAGCATTTTTTTTTCTACCCAAGTTATACTAGTCCCACTCTCGCCTCTCTATGTATACTTCGATAAATCTCTCCACAGACGTGTGTGTCGATATTTATACATGTATTTATGTATTTATGGACATATATTCTTTAGAAATATACACTCATATAACCGTAGAGCCATTTATGGTATCCCCTATACAAGAAAATCGCTCGTGTACCACACGATTTATAGTTTAATTGTGCAAATATCAAAACTTTGACGTATATTCATTATCGTACTCAAAAACTCAAAGCTTCCATCATTTTACGTCTAAATTTGCAGAAATCTCACGTCTCGTGCCTGCCACACATTTCGGACATTTCGCGAACCCCGTCGAATTCTCCTTGCGAGCAATTAAACAGTTGCGTCATGACAGAATTCAACGAACCAGCCTCTTTTCTATTTTTCTTACGTATAGAAACAAAACCATTTTATTCTCGTCGTTCTATCAGGACGACAATAAAAATTGACGATGCTGAAATTTCGATCGTTGAAATGCAAGGAAAGTTTGTTTTTTTTTGTCTTTACCAGATCCCACGATTCTTATTAAATATTTACCCGAAAGGATAAAACGTCACTTTCTTGTCACGATTTTTGAAGTTGAAGAAAAAATTAATAGAAAAACGTATTTTTTGTTGGAGCCCAACGTTGCAAACTTTAGTGTCATTAAAATTGATGCAATTCTCGACAAGTCTGCCCTGACTAAGATTCCAGTATAATTTGCTTCTGCGGCGAGCCGAAAGTTCTTGAGAACTTTAAAACGTTACGAAGCGATTTTCATATAGAAAAAAAATGATTTTTCTCGTTCAGTACTCGGGAAAAATTAAACAATTATTAGTGTTGAGGGATCGCGTACAATTCAGCACTCAGGCACACGTGGCAATGAAATGAGACAAATCATTGAAGACAAAAGGGAGGAGAGACGTTGCTGTGCGTCTGCACACTTCTTAAATCGTCTCGATTCTCATGCACACGTTTACACGGGAAGATAAAAAAAATGTATACATGTTATATGTATAGGAAGTTACGAAATACAATGGTAAATAGTACGGAGGGGGAGAATTGTAAGCAACGGGGACGTTGTGTTCGAAAATACGTTGAACGAAGTTTTTTTATTTGTTATACTTGATGCATGTATGAGATTTTTGTTTGTTTTCGTTTTGTTTTTTGTTTGGTGTGTTTTTTTTCGAGCCAGGCTCTGGAACGACAGCTCCGTCCAGTGATGCACTTGAAAGAAGAAAAAGAAAGAAAAAAAAAACACGAAATAACGATTCCCTCGCGAATGGGAAGAGGCGTCGGTGAAACGCGTGCAACGAGAAAAGTAAAGAGGGAAAAGGGGCCCGGAATAGAATCTCATTTCTAGCCTCCTAACGAGATTTTTCGAGCTCCCACCCAACCTTCTCTACGATACCTGTATTAGAGCCTTTTTTGTTTTTCTTCGTATATATCTGCCGCCTGCTTTTTACTCCACATCCTCGCTCCGTGCGATCGCCATTATTCTACTCGCAACTCTTTTCGCTCTGCGTATGCCATCACAATCCCCATTTCTCGCTTCCTCCTCGTTTTTCCACCTTTTTATTTCCTTTCCCCACTTCTTCCTCTCTATATTCCTCAGTCTTCCAACTGCGAACGGGACAACCCGAAGCAATGACACAATACGACGTCCTCTTCGCTTGGATCGATATCGTGCGTTCGCCAGCAGAAAAAAAGAGAGAGAGAGAGAGAGAGCGAAAGAGAGAAATTGATTGATGAAGCTTCCTCAGCGCTTTCTCGACTGTGATTCATTTTTCCGCACATGTTTTCAAATTCCTCGCAACATGCTTTACAAACAATTGTACGTCTTTTATGAGCCTCGATCGCTGTAAATGCAATTTCTTTTAAAAAAAACGTCGTTTCTTCGAACTTTGTCAAAATGACGATTCGCTATTAATTTTTTTCGGAAATTGGGCAACCATTCCGTTTGGATCGAAAATAAAAATTCCTCTTACCTTGTCACATATTTTTATATTTTTTTTTTGCCATTGGTTCTGCTTCTCCGTCATCCAACGAATTTCCAAAATAATCGAAATGGCTTATTGGACGACGACACGATTTAATTTTTTTCATTCACGATCTATAATTATTAATGAACGGTTCGAGGTAATTTGGTTATTCCGCGTTTCAGGAATGCAATAAATATTGTCCTTTTTTTGACACTTTGAAAAAAAAAAACACACACACACTTTAATTATACAGCTACGAAAAAAAACAACATGTCAATATTTCGTTCTCGCAGTTTTCGAATTGGAATGTATCCTCGTCGACCTCGACTCAGCGCACATCAAATGTCCATGCCTCCGTAACGCGTTTTCATATTTATTCGTAAATTCGTTGCCGTTGCCTATACGCCGGAACAAACTATCTAACTGGAAAAATTGACATTACGGAATCGGCGACGTTCTTGTCGTCAATTTGCAGTCTGCAAAATGTATATTTACATGAAAATCATTTAAAATTTTGATCACATACGAAAAAAAACGAGTTTCTGGCTTTCTGCATTGCAAATATTATTAAGAAAATTTTCTCGAGCTTTTAATTAATGAAATTTATTAATTGATTGGTTTTTTGTGTTCTTCGGTTTCATGGTTACATAATTATTGTAATTTCATGGGGTTAAGCGATTTTTATCATTTTCCAAGGAATTAAGAAAGTTTTATAAGAAAAATGGTTCGTTGTGCGAGGATCCGGCATACACAATTCGTCTTGTTTGTTTTTTTCATACGTGTGCATATGTACTTTTCTCACTTGGTTGTCCCCAATCCTCCGAATCGCAAAGGCCACCCACGTGCATTGACCTCTGTCTACGTAACAAGTTATCTCTTTCGTGTTTTTTTCTCTCCCGATGCTCGTTAATTCATTGACGAAGGTTACAACGACGAGACGCCTGAGCACAAAACCCGAAAACAAAAATTTGAAAGTGCCGAGTCGCTGACTCGATCATTCTTCTCTCTCCGATACTCGATTATCGATTCGCAACGCTTTTCGTCAGTTCGTTTGAAACAGGCATTATTACGTCAACAACAATTAATATTTTATCGAAATTTATCGAATTTCCTGGATAATGCGACAATTTTTTCCATTCCAATTTTATTCACATTTCCAAGCGAATGTGAATATAAGCGGAAAATAATTCATCAGAAAATATTTGTTCTCCTAGCTGTTCAAATTTGCTTGCGGAATTTTCCGAGCGTTTCATTTAAAAATCGCAAAAAAAACGTGCAGGGTCGCGTCGATAAATGTCGACGCTATGACAAATCGAGAAAAATCGTCGCATTCCGACGAAGCAAACTGCGCTGTGATATCGAACGGAGAACCGATTCCATGGCCCAGAAAAATAGAATAGGGCGAATTCAATTTTCCATAATTGGTTCATTCGCCATGAAAGAACTAATCCACATTGAACGGTTTCGCACGTATGTTTACGATACGACCTTTGACCCTTAGCTCTCATCTCTCTTTCCCTCGTTCTGTATTCGTGTATCTTGAAGTACAATTGCGTACGATACACGTTGGTCTCCGCTTACGTCCGAGTCTTAGTCGTGTCGACACTCCCAAAGGTTAAACGCGTCTGGCACGATGTAGCGATATCCAAACTATAAAAAACCTCCTTACGAGCATGTAGGAAAGGAGCGTGACGGGGAAAAGACAAAAAAACATTAGCAAGCCCTGCCACCTGCACGATCTATTCTCTCTTTCCCAAATGCACTCACGTTGTAATCTTCGTGTCTTCCATTCGACATTCCTCCCGATCCTCCTGCTATCGTGCCTCCCTACATACACATGTGTCTGTCTGTCTGTGTGTGAAGATTATAAATGGCAGCGATTTACGAAAAATGCTATGTGCACCTCTCCTTCGCAACGAATAATTTATACTTGGGATAATCGATCTTCACAAACCCCCATTAAACATCTGCATTCTCCCCTCTCTCGTTTCTTTTTTTTTTTTTTTTTCATCCATTCGGGCTTTTTTTTCACCCATTCCGGAGCCTGAGTGATTGCAAACAACGTGCAATTAATTCTCGGCCTCTATTACACATGTTTCTCGCACGTATGTGTAAA
The DNA here is from genome assembly GCA_030522525.1 of Campopleginae sp. 14b. Classification (NCBI taxonomy): domain Eukaryota; kingdom Metazoa; phylum Arthropoda; class Insecta; order Hymenoptera; family Ichneumonidae; species Campopleginae sp. 14b. Next base: position 19,143 of record JAPYYS010000298.1, read on the forward strand.
ATGCCCTCGTATTATTTGTTCCATATATTAAGATGAAAAAATTGACATTCAACGCGGAATAATTATTCGAAAAGTCAATTGAATGTTGTTTTGTTTTTGTCCTGGATTCTCGATTCCTTGAGAAATAAGGAAACTGCATTTTTTTCATCGTATTTCGAAATGACGTCATATAACACGATCGCGTGCCTCGAATAAATTGACATGTGTGCGTGGGTACATAAAAAAATGACTGGCTCGGTAACTTCAACTTCCTGCTAACCGCGCGCAAGAGCAAATGCGACTTCACGTGCTTATCACCGTAGCACGTGAAGTTTGCCCTCTTCCTATATACAAACTTGCGGCTATACGTGTATGTGTACCGAGGAATGTATACATAACGTTTGGTTAAACTTGTCGTCGAGACCCTCGGAGACTGAGAAAGACCGAGAGAGAGAGAGAGAGAGAGAGAGAAAAAACCAACGAACGTCTCACGTCTCTGTCCAGTTAACGTCGGTCACTACCGGCCGACCGTGACACACTTACGCTCATACTCTTCCATCCACAGCTCCATCCCGCACTCGTTGCACTTACTGACCATTAAAATCGCTTCAAAATAACAACCTCCGACCATTTTTTCCACTCTCTTTCCTCATTTTTTTACTGATAACGCTATCGGAACGCCATTTTATTCATCGCCTCATTTCCCACATTTTTTTCCCTCCCGCTTAATATCATTCTTTCATTCCCACGAGTCGATCGAACTCGCTTATCAAGTTGGATTTGAAAAATAGCCCACACTGTCGGATCGATTACGTCAGGCCCAATCTCTCGCAAATTTTCGATCATTATACGACATTCTGCTGGCCTGTCGCAAACTTACGAGAGACACATTTTACAGATTTCGTTGTCACTGAGACGTTCTCGCATATGCCATCGTCGTCTCACGCTCGCTTCTCCTCCCTCGACAATTCTCTCAACCATTCATTTTTATTATTTTTATTATTATTCCACACAAACGGATCGAAGTGCTCTAATAGGCTTGAAACGTCTTGGCACATATGAATGTACGTGTTATTACGTTGCTCTCCGTATACCAACCAGCACATACACGAATTACATTACGTTTGATTTATTTAATCGTGCACAGTTCTTGCAAGGTCAGCAGCACTTGTGATCCGTCTACTGCGCATTATATCGCTCGAGGCGAAAAAAAACATACCAACTCACAGACAGAGAAAGAATAGAGTGCTCACCAGCTGAATCGAGATTCGCGCAAAGCCTTCGTGCCAATAATCTATGGGCCTTTCCCAACCAAACTCACGAGTGCACACAATTTGGTCAACTCATTCACTCTTCGCTACGGCAAATCAATCCAAATTCATGAATACATTCACAATTATACGAAAATATATTTAAATATTTATCTTTATCCGACCAAATGCCCGATCAATTATTTTCTATGATTTTTCAACTCGAAACATTCACACTCGTGACCAGAATTTTATGAAAAAATTCTCTTCTGATTCATTTGATGATCCCACTGCTCCGAAAATGATCACGACCCAGAGCGACTGCGAATTTCACCTCGTATCGTTTCCACCTCACGGTTTACAAAAGGGTTCCCAAAAATGTGGATTTTTTCGATCGGTACTCTAGCAAAACCCTCGAATCGTTAAATCGTGTTTATCGAATTAAAAAATCATTTTGTAAAAATTGACATTTTGGGATTGGCGAAATCGTCCCTCGTTACGATTCGGTTAATTCACTTTCCATTCGTTTCTTTGGTATCCAGCCTGAGATACCCCATGCAAAGTGCAAACGTATTTTCTTTCTCGTTTTAAGTTTGAGAGACACATAACGAGCATTGCAAAGAATGCGACAAGTCTATAGACACGATGCTTACGTACCACCAATACATCGACAGATCCAAACCTCACACACGAATCAGACTCAGCGTCACGTCAGAGTGTAAATATCACATCAGCTCGAAAAAGTCCATCGTCATCGAGATAGTCAACGTCGAAAGAGCGAAAAAAAGGCTTTATCTATTTAACTTGTATTTATATATCTCGTGTCAAACTAGCACATGTTCAGGCCAACGTAAACGTACAAAATTAAGTTAAAATGGTCGCCTGGGTAAAAATTATTCTACGACTTTATTACACGGTAGTTTGATTGCAGCCAGACTTTTCGTTTACTTTTATTATCGATGGATTATCACACGTGTGATTGTTCTTATTCGGCTCTACTAATTCCAACTGTCGAAAAAAAGGAAATGATTATGAAATTTTGTAACATGTCATTTTTTCGATAAATACTAATAATTTACGACGCTGAAGTTTGCATCGTTGGGATCCAACGAAATTCTGTTTCCTCTCGACCAGATGCCACGATTATTCTTATTCAATATTTAGTCAAGACAATAAAACTATTTTTTTTACATCCAAAAACAAAACTTTCATGATTTTTTAAATTGAACAAAACATTAATAGAAAAACGTATTTTTCTTTGGAGCCCAACGTTGCGAACTTGAGTGTCACAAGAATTTCACAATTTCACCCACGTATTTCGATGGATCTATATCGATCATCAGGCTTTTGGCTCTTTGAATCTAATGCACATTAACCAAATTCTATTTTGGCTTGACGATTTAATGGCTTCTCGCCCATATTTACCGATTAGTCGTTTATTTGTTTTCGTTTTACTCACGATACCGCTATGAAGTCTGTTACACTTGCCATTCTCAGTTTACCTGTGAATATGTGGAGACATACGTGTAAGAGAATGAGAGGTCTGTCGCAACTTGATCATTCGACATTACGCAACGACTTTCAGACAGCCAGACGCAATGCTTTTTTGTTGCTCCTATATTTGCATTTGTACTATTAACTGTATTGTAAAAAGGAGAATATAAAAAAACGAGGAGAAATATGAAAATCAGCCGGATGCTTGATAAGCGCTACGATTCAATGATTTTTTTTTTTTTTCCTTTTCCGTCTGCCGAGTTTTCGATAAGTCTGTAGATTTAACACGCAGTATCTCTTGACTCAACATCGATTTTAATCTTTTGCTTTATCTGTACCCATTCTTCGCGATGGATTATAGAATTTGATAGACTACCAATTGTGCCTTATTTATTCTCTTTGCATCAAATACGTCTGCGTTTTGTTCTTTTTTCATTTTTTTTTGTTTATATTTATTATCCCCTTTTCCTTTTGATTGAATTTTTCGTTTCTTCTTGTCTTTCACTACGTGTATCACGTTGTTGAGATAGCGAAAGATAAGAAAACCCGTCACGACGTTCTCTCTTGCCACGTATACACGGCGTATATTCACCAACGTAGAAAGTGCCACGAGAAACTCGCACACTGTCCAACGTACTCGTTTACGACGCAATTCATACGCTACTACCGTCATTCCTTTCGGTTTATCATTATCATTATTGATTTACCGATTACTCGTTTATACTCGACAAACTTGTCACTGTTGTCTCGATCCGGTTAATGCTCGAAAATTCATTGAAATCCTGCTGCTTCATGCTCCGAAACGTTGCAAACTTTTCTCATCGTTTTGACATGTTTTTAATTATCTCTCTTTAATTCCCCATACGATGCTGAAGTTTCCATCATTGGAATGCAACGAAATCCCATTTTTCCTCAACCAGATCTTATGATTCCCATTAAATATTGAATGGAAATAATAAAACCACATTTTTTTTCAGATCCAAAGAGAAAATGGTCATAATTTTTTAAATTCAACAAATAAATAATAGAAAAACGGATTTTTCGTTGGAGCCCAACTTTGCGAACTTCAGTCTCATATTCCTCATGGATTTTCATCGTATTGGAAATTTCGCACAATCGGCTTGGAAACTGGGGGGGGGGGGGGGGGGGGTTTTTTTTTTTTCTCCGTGAGCGCCAGAGAGGTGGGGGGGGGTGCCATGGCGCGTCGCGCGGGTGTTTTTTTTTCTTCCTCTTTGTAACGCGGCTCCTCTTCTCTCATGGATACTTGGCAATCGCGACTCTTCGTTTCTCATACATGGTCGATTTTAACGATGGAGAGCATCGTAGACTGGAGCGTATTTAATCGTAACACTTGCATCTATATATTTATATCTACAGAAATCTTGAAGCCTGTGTCGACAAGGACGCACATTGCGTTCTCGTTATCGCTTTGACGTACGTATATGTAAACATTTTCTAGATACATAGACACGTATGTATCGGAGAAAATAGTCCGGCGGCATGGCTATTTGGAAAGGGAAAAAAAAACGCTTTCCTCCATCGTGGACGCGGCGTAATTGTTGTGCTGCACGTTACTCGTTATCGTTATGGAAAAAAATTTAAAAAAAACCACAAACTCTTTTATCGCTATCGATACAGATATAATGAGTGTGGAAAGTAACGCAATCGATTATTCGTGCTGGCCGTTGCGGAGAGTCATGATAAAACTTCCATTTCAGACGGTTCCAAATTCATGGAAATATTTTTCGTCTTCAATGATAATTAATTTTTTTATCGAGCCAGTCCAAACTCTTTTGCATTTTATTTTAATCGACGACTGGAGTTTTTTTTATCTTCTCGGATGTTTCGCAAATAAATCTTGAAATTGATTCTACGCGTTTCTTTTTTTTTTTTTTCCCGAAGCTCGCATGCTCTTTGTCGAGGAAATGTTTACGTTCGAATGGACTCGCGGAACAAACATTCGCAGGCTCTCTCACTCTCTCGAACCTCTCTCCTCCTCTCCCTCTCTCTCTCTCTCTCTCTCTCTCTCTCGTGTATGTAATTGTGCAACGTCTATCGGCGAGGTTACATTCAACCCTCGCGACACATTTCCGGTCGGTCTCGTTGCACTTGGCTGCGCCGTGCATGAAAATTATGTAAACTAAAACAGCAGCGGGCACCGCGACGCGCTTTGAATATTCGACGACCTCGGAGAAAATGGACGTTCAATTCTCGACAGCTGATGCAAATCTCTCTACGATTTTGTTTTTTCCTCATTTTTCACGAAGGGTCATTGGATTTTTATCGACCTTTACGTTTTCCCAATGCTAATTAATTTCACCATTAATTTAATCAAAGAATTGGATGATTCTTCAAGTTTTTTTATGACTTCTTGTCAATGTGCATGCAATTGTAAGTTTATGGTGCAATATTGAGTTAGCTGAGCGACGACGCTGCGACCAGATTGTGCAATCGCTGCTTTCTGGTCAGTGCCGGCGCAAACTCGTGTGTTAATCCTCAGAACAACGTCGCGGATAAGATTCAATGAAAATGGCCCGAATCCACTGAACGTTTGTTTTCTTTCCCGGCCCTCCTGATGACGTTCTTTTCATTCGAAATTCCATTCTTCATACAATTTTTAAAAAGTTACGTCCATTTTTTCCAATGGTCGAAAAAAATGATGAAATAAACGTACGAATAAGCATGACTATGGAAAAATCAGTTGCTTTGATTTCCTTGACACTCGTCCTCTTTCGCGTTGTACTTTTCCCACTCCCTACCCCCTCATCCGCGCCACTGCTTCGTTGTCGTTCATTCTCCAATATATAACGTCCGGCAATGTGACGGTCGTGACAAATTGCGGTTGCGGCGATGCACCTCTCGATAAAACCCGCCAACGTCTATACCGACGACCACTGTTTCGCCACTGACAACCAAGAGTTTCGAGAGACTCGCGCGTGGTAGTCCGAACGACAAGTACCTGGTCGAACGCAGTCATTCCAGTCACACGTACTCACGCATGTACATAATACGTCAATAATGTTTTTTAACAACGAAAAAACCTGTTTTTTCCTTTATTCTATTCGAGAAAAAAAGGACGGACGGGAAATTTGTTGCCTGGAAGCGGAATATTAGGAAATTTCAATGAATTTTTTGTTTACTATGAAAAAAATTAAATCTGGGATTCCCCGATACGAAATTTGCATTCAGCCTACAAAGTTAAATCACGAAATTCATGGACGGCCGAAAAAAATATGGAAAAATTGAATTTTTTCTGAAAACAAAACTACACGTTCGGATATCTAACGATTTTGTTTACCTCGCGTCCAGTGTAATAGAAATAGTTGTTAAGCATCGGCTTCGCAGAGACGTGGTTATATGAGGCGCTGAGAGGGAGCAGGGGCGCCGGTAGTGCACGTTGACGAGAATGACTTGGCAAATAGCCCATCTTCGAATGATCGCTTCTCCTCCTTCTCTGTTCGTCTCGTTTTCATCCTCCCACGCATCAAAAGAGCCACGTCTATCGCGAAAATGGCGAGGCTCTCGAGAGCAGCAGACGACGACGCGCGGAGAAGAGAGAAAAGACACGAGTTGTTGGCGACCACGTCATCGGTACAAAGTTTATTCCATTCACGCGATTCATATTTTAAACGAGGTTGCACTCTTTCAACTTTTCATTCTTTATCTCTCGACTCTTGACTGCCTCCGCGAAATTAACGAAACAAGAGCAATTATGCGTACGCGCCATTGCAATCAGCTGATTTAGAAAATTTACCATTTCTCTCGTTTCCCATTTTTGTCGATTTTTTTTTCTTCAAGCCTCATGTCCATTCGTTTGCTTTCCAATCTCGTCCTCGAATACATTCTCGTCTCATTTTATTCTTTGCAAACTCTTCCATAATTGGTTGATGTGAATTCAATTATAAAACCGAATCGAGACTGAAAACGTAATTTCTATTCAACCGAAAGAGACACGTACACTCGCCGCATCAACATGATCGTTTTAAAAGCCTCCTTCCTCATCGGTATCGAACTGTATACACAATTATTATTTATTTTTCCCCTCGATAATATCGCGACGACTAATTATCGAAATGGACGCTCGAGAAAAATCGTCCCACGAGAACATGTGCAATTCCGATATCTGTTGGCTCGTATCTTATAAATGAAACTGATAATGCAAATGGAAAGAGAGAAATATACAGGATATTTATGGTCTCTGACGTTTTTACCTTTGGCACACCGATTGCTGATACTCGGACAATCATTTTCATCCAACTTTTATACATTATTGTCACGAAGACTGTTGGCAAAGGGAACAAACAGAGACAGAGAGAGAGAGAGAGAGAGAGAAAGCTATAATGCCATTTGTTATTTCATATTTGTATGACTATACTGTTTGTAAAAGTTTTATATTTGCGTACCTACGTACGTAGCAACGTACCAAGGATATAGAACTGTCGTGTGTCGCCCGTGAAGTCCCCAAGGGCAGATATGGACACGATAAATAAATAGCCTCGAGCATTACGAATGCACCACTCGCTCTCTTCCACTCTATGGATATCCAAGCTTCGTGAGCATATACACACATCATTCTACCTACCGCATTTGTATTTCTATCAACTGTACAAGGAGAGAGAAATACATAGTCGCCGACGCGTACACCCGTCTCGCTGTATGACCCATTTCCGCCCATAAAATTACTCGCTAAAAATTTCTATTGCATCGTACACTCCCGACTATTAATACACCTCCGTTCAAAACTCTCGGGACTCGTTTATCCAAGTTCATTCTTTACGTACCGTATTTTTCTTACGAGTTTTTTTTCTTCTTCGATTATCGGATTTTCACACTCACGGAAAGCGATTCGTCTTTCCGGTACTTTCTGCTCGAGATTCTCTCCACAAAAATGTGGCTGGAAATATATTCCACGGAAATGCTCGTAACATTTTTTGTTTTAGGAATTTCAACTCTTCCAGGTGCTTATTTAATTCGTTATGAAATTTCCATGAAAATCTTTCGCCATTTTTTCGTCGAGGTTGATTTGCTTATTTACGAGAATTTTTTTACCCTTGCGACAAATTTCAAGCTGTCTTCGTCGAACATGAAGACACACAACAAAGAAAAGCAAACAAAACTCGTTAAGGAATGTGTTTTCTTACGGTTTTACGAACGTAAACGAATGGGATAGCGAGCCAAGTGGCGTGATGACATTTTCAATAGTAAATGTCGATTCACTGATTGAAGACGCGGTGCTTGGCTCATCTCTGTATAGTCAGAGCTCACACCTCGTCATTCAATAACGCTTCAGTGGCATTTATGTCCACGAATTTACTGACCTCTTTCCCAATCTATTTTTTTCTTTTCATCTTCGCCTCTTTTTACTCTTGATTCGTCAATAACCTTCGTTCGACCTCTGTCGATTTTTTTTTTATTACGATTTAGTATGAAAATAATCAATCGGCCATGATATTAATCTTCATATTTAATCGCAGAATTTATACTCGCACAGAGACGCGACAAGTTTGATAAAAAAAATACATATTTATTTGCCAATCTTTGTTGAAATTTTCTTGGCACAGCGTGAGCGCATCTCGAGGATGGAACAGTGTGATAGAAAAAGAGAGAAAAGAGGGTGAGAATCTCGCCTCCTTCCGGGTCAGATAGTACAGTATATATGACTCGGTATAGCCACTCCAGCCCTTTTCACCATCCGCCCTACTCTCTCGCCTCGTCGTGCGAACGTCCCGCGGAGAAACAATCGGCCGCCGACACCTAATACCCACCTGTTGCAACTTTCGGGCGCATATCTCGCCGCACACACCTCCTACTTACCCTGCGACAACCATTTTCTCGACTCTCCTCAAGTTCCTACACGAATTATCTATAACCCTCGAGGCAATAAACCATTTTGAATTTATCTATTTGTTTACAATTGCCTATTCATGCACCGAAATAATATTCTCAAATATTGATTCTTGGAAATTATTCCATTCATATCTCTATCGTGACATTTATTTGCTTCTCTCGGTCTCGCTACCTGCTCAACTATTTCCAGCGCCCTGTCCCACTGTCTAATCTCTAAACCCTGTGTACTCTGAGTCAACTAACTGCTTTCGAGGAATATCTCAAACGTCATATGCGGTCGAACCAAATATTTATTTCCTTTGTCGCAATGGATTCCTTAGCTCGAAGCAACGATACCTTTTTTTCGATTCAATTAAATTAATCGTATGGAAGTTTGCCTCGTTGGCATGCAACGACATTTTTTTCATTCCTCAGCTGAGCTCATAATTATTATTAAATATTTGATCTGCACAATGAAACTTAAAAAAACTCAATGGACCCGAAAAATTGCCATGATTTCCAAAATTCAATAAATAATTAATGTAAAAAATATTTTTCGTTGCATCCCAAAGTTGCAAACTTTAGAATCATTTAAATTAATCGGTCTCACGGAACAACGATTTATCAGCTTTGTAAAAATTCAACAAAACTCTTTTCTAAGTGCACTGCTGCGATAGTGGCCACCTCGATTTCTCACTCGAACACCGATTTTCAATTCGCACTACTTTATCTCTTTCTCTTTTTCTCCTCTTATCCTGCATGCACATCGTTATTTTTATAGATACATATATAGTCTGTGTGTTGACCAAGTCGCGACCGAGAAAGTCGCATGTACGGTAAAATCGAATATGTGGAGGAGGAGAGAGAAAGCAAGAGAGAGAGAGAGAGAGAGAGAGAGAGAGAGAGAGAGAGAGAGAGAGAGAGAGAGAGAGAGAGAGAGAGAGAGAGAGAGAGAGAGAGAGAGAGAACGAATACGACGACGACGTCGACGTCGTCGATGCCGATGGGGTCGTTGACCTCACCTGGATATAATGCTGCATATATTCCCTCCTGATGTTGTTCTTATATACTTTATCCTCGTGTCGGTGTCCGTATGTACATACAACTACGTACATACGTATGTGGACACGCCAAAAGCAACGGGGCAAAACACAGTATGCAGAACGAGAGAGGAATGATGGCGTGTCGAAACATTCGACCGAGCCCATCGCCTCGCGAGTTGAACAATAAAAAGTGCATCTCGTACATGAATATATATATATACATATATATTTATATTACGGGTGTGTATTCGTAATAAGTCTCGTCTAGTGTATACTTATCACGATGCCCGAAGAAATATATCGCAGCAAATCTACGGTAGAGGCGACGTACTCAAGGTGATGTGTTTTCTTTAACGAGAATGATGCCAACATTCAATATCGAAAAATTGCAATCCTTCAGTTATTCATTTCACAACGAACGCCTTTAGTTCTGTTGGACTTTGATTTTGTTTTTTATCCGTTCATTAAGGAGCTTGGCTACATATGACAGGATGGAAAGAATTTAATAAAATTTGGTGATAATATTCTTTGGCATCAGATACGATGACACAAATTTTTTTCTATTTTTTGTCTACATAATTGTCGAATAATTTGACTTCACAATATGCAGAAGATATACCTATGTATATCTAAATTTTATGCTTATGCATGTACACTCTAGTTTTCAATTACTCGAAAACTATGGAGAAGAAAAATCTTAAAAAATTTGTATATTTATATTTAATACTAAAGAGTATGCTCACCAAACTTCATGAAATTCTAATTATTCCGAATTCTCCGATGCTTTTAACATGGCAACATTGTTGCGTGTAGCCACCAGCCTCCTCAATTTGTTTTGTTTTATTTTCTTGTTACGTTTAATTGAAAATAGTTGCAAAATAATGATTCGTATCAATTGGAATATTACGCATTGGGATAACGACTTTTTAATGTCAATTAATCTGGGCGTTGACGTACTTGAAAAAATATCGAGCTAATGAGAAATCGTTGAACATACGTTGCAATCGCCATTTCCGGTCACCTTCAAGCTTGAAATGCTTTTAATGTCATGGTTTTTCTTTTTTCTCTGTTATTTATTAACTCGCCGGTTCGATATCGATGCGAAGGAATTCTCAAGCACGTGCCACCGACTCGTTACCTCGTTGCATTGTTCGGACGTGAGCTCGTAAGATCCTCGTAAATCCTTCGACGTGTGGGAGCCAGTCTTAATGTCCTCGCAACAGACATTCTCGAAAAACGAAGAATTCGCCCGAATGACAGACGAAAATACATCTGTCTGCGGCCTTGTTTCGATTGGGTTTGAGGCCGTTCTACTGACATTTTCCAACTGCCAGGATAACAACAATTTTCAAAACAAGCCCAACCACCTATTAACTCCATTCCTCGTTATTATTAATGTCATTATTTTATTTTTTCTCAATCTATATTCCCCGGACTAACTTGGATGCGTATTATAACTGAACTAACATAACGGAACTTTGCGCGCACCTCGATCTCATGCGCGTGACACTTTAAGTACTCCCGAGATGTATTATAAACACACGTACATCTCAATGTGCGTATGTATTTTTGTAGATGTCCAAGTTGGATAAAGGAAACGGGAATACTCTCTGCAAATACCAGTATCACGTCTATTACAACGTTATTTGCGACGATCAAATACAAGTTCATAAGTACAGGCGTGAGCATCGTAAAATCCATTTTATTCCCTCCTACGTGACAGCCAATGCGATTGAAAGAAAAAAGACACGCTCACACATTTTTTTCTCCTTTTTCTACAGTCGTATTCGCTGATAAAAAGCAAAAAAAACAGTAATGAAAACAAACTGATGATAAAAAAAAGGCTTTGTGCTCAAGGTCAACAAAAATAATACCAGCATTCGTCTCCCTCTCGCGGCTTTTGAGGGGGGCATGCTTGCGAACGCTCTGACTTCGTATTTATTTATAAATATCAATATAGCCTACAGGTATATGGCTGTCTTTACATCGTTTGTTCGACGAGCACCGGATCAATGGAACTCGAATCGTTCTTTCTCTTCTTTCTCTCTCTCTCTCCTGCTCTCTTTCTTTGTATGTTTTGCTGTACACGTCAGCCTTTGCTTTCGCTCCTGTTTCCAACGACAGCGAACGATGAAATAGGCAGCACGGGCAGAGGGGTCGAGAGAAACGAACGAACCAACGGGCGAGATATAAATAAGTGCCAGCACGGCAAGAGATTCAAGGTCGACGATGGAGGAGACTTCCAGTGGGAAGTATTGCCACGTTTTCGTACCTACCGGCTCTCTCCCTTTCTCTCGGCTTATCCACTATTTATTCTTGCTCCTTATTTCCTCAAAGAACTTGTTGTTTTCTTTTCGATTCCGAATTATTCAACGTCGCTAAATAAATTTCTTCCTCCTTTATCTTTACGGAAAGATTTTTCGTAATGATGGAATTTTTCTTCTCAATATTCACGTGGAGAATTAACGGTAACCGGAATTATCAAAAACGTCGCATTTTTATCGAAGCACATTTGTTCTGAGTGAATAAATAAAAGAAACAACCGTCTCTCGATATTCCTGTATACTGCGGGCTCTCGGCGTCATCACCGGCTTGGACCGAGTTGCAAAGCAGCGGAGAGACGACCGAGGGCGCAAAAGGAGAATCAACCGAGCAGCAGAACGAACGCTTCAACGTACAGGTGTATTCTTGAAGGAGAAGCCAGGCGCGACGTTGCCAAATCGTAGCCAAGTTTTAAACTCTCCTTTCGCTGTTTCTCTTTTCCGCAAGCTACACCAGCTGTAACCCTGAAAATCTTTCGAATCTTGCGAGTATGTTGCTCGCATATCGACTGCCCAACATTATCCTCGTATTTATCAACATTTTTTATTTTCATTTTTTCACCACATGCCGATCTTACCTTCGCGTTTACTCAAAGTCGAATAATATTATGGAATAAACAATCTCAGCGAGCCTGTGATAACGAAATTCTTCGCTCTCCCATCAAATTCACGAGGTCGTTGAAAATTTTCTTATTTTCATTTTTTATTACCATTTTAATGAGACTTCTTTTAAATTTGAAAAAATTTAAATAGCAACACCGGAATTCAGTCGTACGGAGAATAAAATGCACGAAAAAGCCTCCATGCTCTCCATTCGCGTCTTTATCGTCCTCATTAATATGCATAGTGTTAAAACATTGCGAGAGAAACAACGGGAGAGATAGCCAGTGCTACGATCGCGCTTCGCTGCTTTTGCCATCCAACACACAAACGCCAATTTTGCGCTTTGGAAATATACACTCACGTATACTGTATTATTAAAGTTTATACACATCCACGGACTGGATACCGTCTCAGTAATAGAAACGCGCGTGTCTCCCTGCTATAGAGACCATGAAAGTGGGCCAACGTTTGTGTAAGGATCACGGACAAGCAAACGAGCCGGCGAAGCTTACGTTACAAACTCGCTTCCCGTCTGTACAGGGTGTCGAAAACTACCAGACCATGACCATCATTAAGTTATTCGCTTTTCGCAAAGACCCCTTTTTTAGACTTTGTAACAGGGGCAGCTACGATCGTTCACATTTCGAACTGAACCTTAAAAAAAAAAAAAAACGAAAACATCGAACGTTTGAACTGATTTTGATGCATTTTCAAAGTTTCTTATATCTTTCGACACGTTACGGAATCGACAGGTCCGCTGTGAAAAAAATCTGCAGTAATTATAATTACGGGAACAATAACAAGTGAGTAAAATAAATTTATAGAGCGAAAAGTGACTCTCAGAGATATTTTCGGAGATTCATCAAATTCTTCCACGTTCTGAATCGAAAGTTATAATGCTCCGCTAAAAGTTCGTGAACTTGACTCATCGTCAGGGTTTTCCCATGAGATACATGGAGACTTTATCGTGCAGAAGGCTGGGTTACTCTTTAAGTAGTCGAGTACGTGAACGAAATACCTTAATGGAAATTGAGGCTCTTAGCTATGTTTCTCTCCATCGCGTAGCGTCGATGGCATTTCCATTAATTAATTTCGACTTACGATTTATCGAATCGCTAATTTTCGATCGAGAGATTGTGCGCGATTTTCGAGACATCCGATGTGTGAAGAAAGACGGAAAGGATGGAACGATACAAAGAGTTGTTCGGTGTGCAGAAAACAGAACGTCAGTTTGAACATGGCAATTGCAGGAAGTCCCCTTTCCTGCCGGCTATGTACATATATATCATCTTTATGACTTTCGAAAGAGCTCATTTCTCTTTCTCTCTGCTCTGGTGTGCAGTGTCTTCGTTTTCTTACTTGTGCCCCTTATTTTATTTTATGTTTTTGCTCTCCTCGTCTGTGCTCCCTTTTTCACTACGACGACGACGAATTTCGAGCCGAAAACCTCGCCTCGCAATAAAGCAATCTCAAGACGAGAGAGAAGCAAGCCTTGCTCCCCTCGACCAGTGCGGGAAATGAATGGAAGATGTTCTTGCACTGGACACGACAGACTAAATTACTCACCGAGAGGTCAAAGTTTTATTGCTCTTAGGACCTTTCGCTGCACTTACTCCGACCGCACTCACAGCTGCACTATTTCGGGCTCTCCTTCGTCTTCTCCCTCTGTCTCACTCTCACACCGTTAAGTCTCTTCACTACCCGCAATTATTCCCAAACAAAAACCCCCAACCGTCCACCAGTGTAGAATTTTTTTTTCCTAACCAGAACCAACGATTCCCCAACGATTTTGTGCTATGCAGATCCAAGGAGACTTACTGCCCAAGTTTATAAATTGATGAATAGCGAGCAGGCATACTCTTAAACTCATTTTACATGATACTCAAGGTCACAGTTATTTCACATCCCAAGTTCTGTCAATCCAACGCAATTCCAGCAACCTATTAATACCTTTTCAACGTGATTTTTTTCGATTATTTAAAAAAAAAATTCGTAAAGGAATATTTAATCCCACAAATTCCATTGACTTGATGAGATTTTTTATTTTTATGCGTCACCCGTTTCCTAATTACGCAGCGATTCGATTCCACGTGTGTATTTTGTTGCTCTCTAAATGTTTAGTGTGCCAGGGCAAGGATCAGTTGCTTTCTTTTATTTCGTCTCTTTCCCGTTGTCGTGTACATTTGGCATTTGGTGGTTCTTTGGCCGTGCCAGTAAAGAATTGCATCGTTCTTCGAAGCCTCTTGAATGAGAGATGAAGAAAAACATTGGAGAGATAAGCTCGTGGAGAATAGCGGTGCCAGGGTCTTTCTTTTATTTATTTCTTTGATCGTGAGGTGCACTGAGTCCGACCGGAGTCAACCAAGACTTGCAGTTTTGTCGGTTGGTAGAAGAAAGTAAAAAGGATAAAGAAACGAGGAAGGGAATGAGAGTTGGGAATTGTTTCGAGCCGCTCGGCTTCGTAGCTCCGCTTCGTCGACTCCAAGGAGAAACACAATATGCTAATAACCGAGTTTCCATTTGACTGCCAAATATTTCACCATGCAAATTATTAATTTTGAAAAAAGTGTCGCAAAAAATGACTTAACAAACCTTACGCAAAATACCATGGGAATGGATAATAATAGGAAAGGAAAATAGCTGGATGGCAATGTACAAAATGAGGAGTACGCTGTCCACGAAAATATAATTTGTCGCGTAGCGGACTTTGAGCGAGCTTGAATATCTTCGGGTGGCCAACGGTTGTGCTATCGTGGGTTTCTCGAATGCGTTGCAAAGAGAGGAAGAGCCACGAAGGTCGCGCTGGAGAGAGAGAGCGAGAGAGAGAGGGAGAGAGAGGGAGTGAGTGCGAACGGGAGGAGCTGGAGTGGAGGAACGGTGGACGTGTGTTTTGGCCACGAGAGGCGAGAGTCTGGGACACGAGGTAGGACACGACGCTCCGCTCAGGGGTAAAAGTTTTAGAGTGGGATTCGCGAGGGACGAGAGAGGAGGGGAAGAAAGATAGGAGTCGCCGGGTTAGACGATACGCTGGGAGAGTGACGGGGATAGGAATGAAAGCAGGTTCGAGCGAACACGAAGAAGCGAGAGAGCGCTATGACAGAGTGGCCGGAGGGCGAGGGGGCTAGCGGAGAAAGGGGAACGACTGTGCCACGAGTCGGGCGAGTGGTGGGGGAATTGGGTGTCAGCTGCGGGACGCAGGAAATTTCGCGCTGGAGCGAGACAGAGCGGGGCGTTCGAGAGGGAGACGAGTTTCTGCGAGCGAGAAAGAGAAAGAGAGAGAAACGAGTAGCGAAGTTGAGAATCGAGTAGAGCTGAGTCATAGCGCTGTTGCCAGCGGCTCTGCGCGTATTTACGCTTTCGTGGCTCTCCTCCGGCAGAGCAGCAGCCTACGTTCTCCGTATGTATGTGTCTGGACGAGCTTCCCTGTCTCTCTCGCTCTCATTCTTCTATCGACGCATCCCTCTATCTTTTTCATCCTCATTTTATAGCTTTTTTTTTCGTCATTTTTCCCCTCTCTTTCTGAGTCATATAGCCTGGTAATAACGCTCGCGATCTCGAGCGTCAGAAGAACCGAGCGAGAGCGAGAGAGAAAGACTGAATATAATCCTACTAGCCATTTTCTTCGTCTTCCTTTATCGTTCTTCCTGTTGTATGAGAGATGGCGGTTGAGGGCACGGGCATATCGAGGATTTTGCGGTACCGCGACCTTTCTCGCTTCATCATCTTTTTCTCTCTCTCTTTCTCCCTCACTCTCCCATTAACTCTCTCTTTGCTCGCGGAACCATTCCTTTATACACTCGTCCACGCTGAAATTACAATAACAACAATAATAACCATGATAATGATAGCAGTTGAAAAAATATGAAAAAACTCGAGATCGACCGGAGCGTTTTCTTCATCGAGAAATATTGCTATTCCTTTCCTCATCTCCAGGCTGCTTATTCCTTCGTCTCCCGCCTTTTTCTTCCACATTATTTTTTATTGTCTTTCTCCCGGGCTCCGATACTATATTCCCCGTAAGTTTTTCCCCGGCCAGGGCTCCTTTTCTCCCGAGACATTAGGCGTTTGAGATCGTTTTCTGTGCCGTACGACCGTTATCACTATTTTATTAACAACGGATCAAGAAAACGTATTAAAAATGGATTATGAAATCCCTTGAGGTTGACAATGCTGAGTTTTCAACTTCCAAAATTGCCTGCTGCTGTTTTCGTCGATAGGAAATGTCAAAAACCGTTTTTTGTATTAATATTGAAAAGATGCAGTTTTGCCATTTTCTTAAATTCTTGTCTTTATCGAGTGGAGCAGCAAACACACGTTCTCCTCATTTTTTTTTGCTTTCTGGCTCGTGGAACACGTCAATGTTCCTTCTGCGCATTTTTGTCCACACAAATTTATATTCGTCCGTGTATTGTGTACGCGTACGTAGTGATTTTATTTTATGGATCAAGCGGTGCAGCGAGCGAGTTGAGAAAGAAAGAGAAATGGGCCTGGAGAATATCGAGGAACAAAAGCAACAACATCCCTCTCTCTCTCGGTTCTTTTATTTCTACAACATCATGACTGCTCAAGAAAGAGTAAGAGGGAGGGGCTCCTATAAACGTCCAGTGTACAGTCATCTTGCGACGTTGAGAAGGAAAAAAAGGCCAGGAAAAGAACGAAAGCGAGAGAGAGAGAGGGAGGAAAGAGCCAGTTGCCTCGTTTTTTGCATTGTTATGCTTTTTGTGCCCTCCACTCCGCATCTCCCCACTTTCGTTTCGCCGATGTCTTCGCGGAATTGTGGAGCGGACGATTTCGCGTTCGCTCAAAGATCTTAACCGTTTTTCTTCTCCATTATTATTCTTATTATTGTTATTATTATTGTCGTGCCAGAGAAGTAAACAAAAATGGAGTTCTCGTGTTGCCATTCTCATTGCCAAGAATATACCCGGCAGTAGAGTTTTTATCGGGTGTCCCAAAAGTTGATTTCCAAATTGCACTAATTGTACGTCGAATTCTCGATGCCTGAGTTGAGAACCGAGTAACCGCACCTTCGCTCTTCCGACGAATCGATCTCATGTATTTTTATTTACCACATAATCGATACTAGTTTTTGTTAAGGGCGTATATTCACCTAGAAACGTCAAAAATGCCATTTACCATGAACAATTTTTTCTGGCACTCGCATTTTTCATACTTTTTGACCTGATTCAGCAAAATCCATAAAATTATTTTATCGAGGTACGAAACGATCGAAGTTTGTGTTGTAAATTTAAGTGAGACTTTTTTAACACCCTTTGCATATTCTCCAGGAGATTAGCACACAACATAGGCACATAGTGATGTATGTATACACGCCTAGTGAGCCTCGTGTTTGGACGACGTGTTACTGTTATGCGTACTACCGTAACCTCCATGAGTTTATGCTCGAGGATTCTTTTTCTCTGTCTATTTCGCTTCTCGATCTTCTCGTCCCCTTCGGACCTTCGCCCTGTCTCTCTCCCTCTTTCGCACTCGCGGTTTTCCTCGTCTCGCCAATGTATTGATTTCCTTGCACACACACAGCCACACACGCGCCTCCTACTTCTCGCTCCACCTCCGATTTCAAACGTGCGGAAGGACAAACGATCGTATGCCGGCGTACGTGTGTACCTCGTTGCTTTTTCGTATACACAAGCCCCAAGAAATTTCGTCGTACACTCTCAAGATGTACAACCAACAACACACACACACACACACACACACACGGATTTATAAATGCGGAGCCGACATTCATTGTAATATAAATTTCACTGAATTCGGGCTTGCTCGATATATCTATATATGGTAGAAAAATTTGAATAAATAAATTGAAATTGAAATGAGAATTTTGAGGGAATCTAAAGTATAGATTTGCATGGAAAAAAATGAGGATGAAATTTTTTTCATTCTCGTTATTTTTTCTCTCCTTTTTATGCCCTTCTCGTTCCTTTTACATTTTTAATACTTTTCTTTCATTTTTTCCTGTGGAACGTTACGATGTCTACGTGAACGTTGATCGTCTACCCCGATCGTCGCAACAGGGGCGTCGTCGTCGTCGACATCTCAACGCCCTTTACCGAGGTCGAGCTTCGAGCGCGCGCGCACACACATACACACACACCCTCATGCTCGCTCGCTCTTGTACGTAGTACGTGGGTCACGTAACCCCATCTTCTCTCTCACCCCGTTTCTCTTACCCGCCCCTGCAACTAACTCCGATAGTCTCCTAGCAAACACAGCCCAATGTTGATGCAAACTACGCACTCACACTAATTCCAATCACTGGAACTCGTACACACCTTTTTCCATGTGTACGTCCACATGTCCGACGTTTCCACGATCTTTATCGGCTTTCTTCAAACGGAACTTGAAAATACGTACATTCAGAAACGTTTCGAGCATATACGCTATTTTTTCCAATAACCAATGTGACAAAAAATTCAGCTACTTCCAAATTAACCGGTTCTTTATTTTTTCCGAGGGAAAGAAGTGCCCGATTTTTTTTAATTCCAATAAATTCCTCGGATTGTATTGCATTCGCTAAAAAATAGACGTCCTGCTTTTCGTTATTGTCTCGCAGCATTTTTCACGACAAAGTACAACAATTTATGACGATGAAATTTACATCGCTGGAATGCAACGAAATTCGTTTTTTTCTTTGCGAAAACCCATCATTTATATTCGGAATTGAATTGCGATTACGAAACGATCGGTTTTTCGTCCCAGGAAAATATATCGGCGTGAAAAATTTGGGTCATTTTAAAAATTAAACAAATTATCCATGAATATCAATATTTTCGTTGCAGTCCAACGTTGCACACTTCAGAATTATAAAATTTGAACATTTTTGGTCAGCCAGTTTTTTTGCGACTTATAAACCTGGTCGTGTTATTTGAAAATTAATCAATAGCACAGAAATAGGTGGGAAATCACAAGTGCCAGTATGTGGCTCAAGCGTTTAAAATAGAAAATCCAAATAAGTACTCGACCGTGAACGAAAATATCGACAAGTCATTAATTTAAGTGGATCGTGAAATAGTGATTTGCTTAAATGAAACTTGCGTCACGATGATGGAAATAATAATTAAATAAGGAATAACAAACCCATAAAATGATAATACGCGAAGATTGTACGTATGATTGTGAGCGCGTGGACCATGCCACGAGGCCTCAACTATAAATCTTGATCCGGTCGTCCTCACCCTGAGTTGCGTAATGAATGGCAAAGAAGCTCTTGGCGAGGACGACGCGTTCTTTTTCAATTTTTTCCATTTTTGTCCGCTTCTCGTTTTGTTTTATTCGTCTCACTCTTTTCGCATTCATTATTTCGAGATAATCCTCGTCTCGGTCTGGTGTTTTGCTTCTTCGAAAGTGTTTACGGCCGCGCCTCCGCGAGGCAGGCACCTGTATAGATCGCAAGTGTTCGCATGGTGAATGTTTTTCTTTCCACCCGTTGATTAAAATTGGCGTGGAATTATTATTGCGTTTGCCCGAGAATGAAGAACGAGGCATTTATTTAAGAAAAAATTGATTAATTATTGGAGAAACGGGCAAAAAAAAAATTTGCTCGATGTTACGTATGGCGGCTTGGATGTATGTGCGTTGGAAAAGGCGAAAGACCGTCCGAAAGGAAAGACGATTGGAAAGAGAAGCGCTCGGCTCTGACCTAGAGACTCCCTTGGTTTATGGGGACTCGGAGCTAATGCCTTCACATAAAGCGAGTCGGGAGCGAGAGAGAGAGAGAAAGAGAAAAGACGGGAATACACTCTCTGTGTATAAGCGACGGCACGTTTCCCGAGCTGTACTCCGTTCGTTCTCTCTCTCGTTGTGCCATAAGCCAGCGTGGAGGTGCGTCATGCATCGAGGGCCCGGGAGCGAGTCTGCCCGAGTAAAATTCCTCGACTAGCTCTTTTCCCCTCTCCCTGACTCGCGGCTTTTAGCTCCGAAAGAAAGATAGAGACTCAAACACCGACACACACCAATTCAAGGCGATAAAGCATTAAGAGAAAGAGAGTGAGAGACACTGTGAGCGAAAGAGAGACAAATACGAGATAAAACGAGAATGAGATGGGAGAGAAAAAGACGAGAGAACTACGGGACGGTTGACGGCTCGCTCGCCAGCGCGAGCAGCGAGCTAGCCACCGTGGCACTTTGCTTCTTCCTCTGCCCCCACTCCTTGGTCTCTCCCCACTCTTGGAATATTTCTCCTTCTCCTCGGATCCCCATTCTGCTCGTTTCTCGCTCGCTCCCTCTCAAACCTTGTTCCACTCCCGTTCTCCCCCACTCCGCGAATCCTCGCCAAGAGGGGGAAACTCGGGAGAGCGCGTGCGCCGAAAGCTCGCGCTACGACGTTATAGCGATAAACAGCAAAAGGCGTTCGTCACGGACTCTCTGTGTGTGCACCTTTTCGAGCGTATCTTTATTTCTTTCCATTTTTTTTTTCCGTTTTATTCCTTTCCATCACAAGAGCCATCGAGAATTTGCTTGCTCTCACGTACATATACCATTTGTGCATTCCATTGTACGAATATGATCAATCGGCATGGAGAAATCTACAGGATTTATGCGGGACTAGGATGCCATGCGAGCCCTCCAACAGAAACAAATATCAATTCTCTCCACAACACGTCGTGCCTCTGTTCTCTCTCTTTTTTTTCTATTTTCCATCTCTCATTGTGTTTATCTTGGACAATTCAAGCCGAAGAACTTTTCTGTCCATCTCCGCTCACCCTACCCTCACTTTATTTCTTCTGACCATTACATAGACCTTCCATTTCTTTATCGAAATACAACGACAAGAATTATGTTCGTTTCGTAGAATTTTTACCCGAAATTTTATCCACTATTCGCCTCAAATCTCATTTATTCTAATTCTCATCATTATTTTAGTGTTAAACATAAAATAATAATCTCACTGAAAAGGAACAGATCACACACACCCGGAACACGTGTATTGACGTTTAAAAAAGCTTATTTTTCTCGTTCGCTCGATCGAACGATGCACCGGATATTCAAACAAAATAAATCAAACTTTTTTCAACTCTTGAAGAATTACAGATGGGATTCGGTAAATTGAGAACGAGCACAAGGCGCAGTAATCTGTCGCTACGCATCAAGCGTCGTCGTCGTGCAGTCGCCATTTCGTGCTTCACAAGACTGCCCTCGGGTTTTCGTACGTAACGCTGCCGCCGTTTCTCCATCTAATTCTTGCTTCTGAGTCCCGCGCATTCGGTTCTCGTATCGGACAAAAAACATGACCCAACCGAATCATCCACCCAAGTGTATGGAACGCCAAAAAACGCTTTTTTCGCAACAGCCGTTTCGTCAAGCTCGACCGCACCCAAAGAGGCGAGCCGGAGTATTTTTACATCCCAAAACTACCCGGACAACGTGCCATCTCCCATTTATTTTGCAACTAGATCGATAATCCTAAGTGTTGATTTATTTTCGGTAATACCTTTGACGAACGAGACATTGATTCACTTTGGGCATGAAATTTATCATTTTCCAGCCAACTGGGCGACAAATCCGCAAACATATGTTGCTCAGAATTCCTCAGTATTTTAGTCTCTTTCTATTTTTTATCTAGCTCGAAAAACTCGAGACTGGCTACACGTTCAAACGGAAACTCGCTACGTTTCGGTCCGATTGTGAGGTTGAAGAAAGAAAAAAACAGAACAAAAAAAAGTTTTATCTCGGTACAGCAACGAGACCGGAGTGTGAGAAAGAGAACGAAGCGGAAAGAAGTAATTCCCAAAATTGAAGCAGCGTCGAAATGTCGGAACGGAAAGAAAACGTCGCTTCGAGTGATTTTTTGCTTTTGCGCTTTGAGTTTTTTCGTCTTTTTGCTTTCTTCGCTGCAACTTAACGAAGAGAGAGTTTCAAGTGAAAATGCGTGCAACTCGCGCGAGAAGAGACAGGCGACTCCCTGGGAACGTTTCAGGCTCCGTGGGTCTCTGCGCCTGCGTTTATATTCGCTCCTTGGCATCGACCAATCGACGCGCTTTTTCTCCCACCTGCTGAGCATCGTTCGAGGCTTCTCCTACAACGCTTACCCCACTCGGAGCCCCCAAAGAAACGTCTTACGCTCTCGTATCGTTCGAAACACGCGAATTGAGCTCAACCGTCGTTTCTCTTTATTTTTCAATCCCCACTCTCTCGGCCTATCCCTACCCCCGCGTGCCCCCCAACAATTTCGCTATTCTCCTTGTAGCTCTTCTCTCTTTTTCCTCATGTATATATACGCGTTTTTTATACTCGTTTTTTCGCCATATTCTATACTCTTTTCCATCCCCGTCTTTCTCTCACCGGGGCTTTCATACTTGCCCCGCTCCCCGTCAGCTGCCGCTCCCTCTGACTCAACCGAGCCGCCCTGAGAACCGTCACGGCTTCCCCCTCGCAAAAAAACATCCGAGAGGGCTTTTATATCTGCGTAAATGCGAACGCAGAGAAAGAGAAAGATGGACGAGGAAGTTTCGATCGAGCTCTCTCGCCTGTGCAACCGCCCCCACTCGTCCCTCTTTCCATCTCATACATTTCTCCCTTTTTTTTGCTTCTCCTTCTCATCCTCCGTATTTTTCTCCCGCCCTTTCTCTCGCTCCCTCACTCCCTCGGTCGCCCACTTCCTTTTTCCTTGATTTAATTTCGCACGCTCGTGTCCGGTATTACGCGAAAAGCCCCGGCGCCCATGAGGACTTTCGGAATCCCCGAACTACGCTCTTCTCTTTATTTCTTCCTCTTTCTCTCTCACTCCATCCTCTATATTCTCTTTATACTCTTTCTATATCCATACGACATTTTCTCCCACTACTCTCACTGTTATTCCTTCATTTATCTCTTTTCCTTCTTCTCCCAATTCTCAGCTTCGTACTATCCTACCTCGTTATACATCCTGACCAACCAAGAAGATACCAATTTCCCTTGCGCACCGTTCTTCGGGCTCTACGAACCAAAACTAAGGCGTTGCCATGCGGGAGTCCTCTTTTCTTCTGGCCCTCGACGTTTCACCGCAGCCAACACTCGCCGAAACTCCCCATCTTATTCCTTCTCTCCCTCTCTCTTTCTCTCTCGCACTCATTCCCTCGTGTTCCTATTAGTATGTTCGATTCAAATTTTTATTTACATACGTAAATTGTGTTTAATGTTGAATGAACGCATTAGACGACGATCAATTTTAATTCCTCTACGCCCGGCTCATTTTATTGACCGTGATTCTTAAGACAAATATGGCGCTTCCGCTTATCAGACAGAAACACATCGGACACACTTTTTGAAGCGACGGAAGAATCACCACGAGGTTGTGCCCTTGAACGTTTTCAACTCAAAGAATCATTCAGTCATATTCTTTATCGCTACTTTCAGGCAGTTTACGAGTTGTGTATCATTCTTAATTAGCTTTTTATCGCCAGATGACACTCGACAATAATTTCAGGCAGGAATTCGGGAATCTTACGAAACGTGAAAATATTTTGGGATTATTATGAGTTTGGGCAACTAAGTCTTATCGATATTATAGAGTTTTTTTCCGAGCCCATATTATACCCGAACAGTTGGGAAAATCGGCAAAATGGCAACTCCACGATTTTTAGCGATACGGCAATTTCCCTCGATCCCTCTTGTCTTCCCTATGGGTCAGGAAATACCCGGAGTCTGCTGCAGCTTTTCAGTCTTTTTCTCATATCCAAGACTTTCCGCACAAATAAAAAATTTGAAAAAAATACAATTATTCATGGAAGCCACACTATTTTCCGTATGTACAATTGAGTCAAAGTTAAAAGTAATAGTGCGAAGTGTCTCGAGTTCATAAAAACTTTTTAGGAAATGAAATTTTTCATGAAAAAATCTAAAAATCAGCAGTTTCTCTCCATCGCGAATTTTTATATAAACGAACAATATTGTTTATACTTTTTTCGATCATTTGTCACCCAGGAATGATGTTTAAGGAGGTTGACTACAGACGACAATATGATAAAAATTAAATAAAATTTGGTGATAATATTTTTTAGCATCAGATACGATGATACAATTTTTTTCAATTTTTTCGTCTACATAGTTGTCGAATAATTTGAGTTTACGAATATGCAAAATATTTACCTATAAATATCTGAATCCTATGGTTATGCATGAAAACTCTAGAATTTAATTATCCAAAAACTATGTAGAAGAAAAATCTTAAAAAATGTGTATATTCATATTTAATACTAAAAAGTATGCTCACAGAATGTCATCAAATTTTAATCATTCGACGAGACTCCTCCACCAGAAAATCGTTATTTGTCATGAGAATTGAAACGATTGAAACGTAATGAAAGTTTGGCCATGAAGATTTGTAAACTTGTGACGATGGTTACATTAAAACACGCAAGTAATGATGAAATTGAATTGTTTTGCAGGTATGGACGCGTGCAGAGCGTCAAATTGTTGCCACGGGGCGAGGAATGCCCCGTGGACGGAGGTTCAGGTGGTTCGACAGGCGAGGGAAGCGAAGTCGGCGGTACAGGCGTTGGTTCGGGATCTGTCGGCGGTGGAGTCTCGACGATCACCGGGAGTGCATCAGCGACGGTTGCCTTCATGGATATCAAGTCCGCAGCGAAGGCACACGCGACCGAGCACACACTCGACGAGAGAGCACTCACAACACAATACTACGAGCCACAGCATCTTCAGCATAGATTTCCCGCCCACGGGTAAGATGTCCATTTTTTTTTTCCAATTCTTCGTGCTTGACTATTTTCTTTTTTTTGGAGATCGAAAAATTTCACCATTTCCAAGATTTAAAGGAAAAAAAAAAATTCAACTCCCACTCGCGTTTGCCGAATTAATGGGAAAATATTGAATTCTCTAAAAATTCAATTCTCACGCGTATTTTGCTGTTTAGTATTTTTATGTGACGACGATTATTTATGACGAGTAGCATACTCGAGTACTGCGAATTTTCTATCCTCTATGCAGTTCCCACAGTGATTCCCAGTCCCACACAACCGAACCCACAAAATCAAAATTTCCATTCTTAAGAATCGTGAATTACAGTGAGTGGAAACGTTAAGATGTAAGTCAAATAACCACGCAGTGACTGACACGCTTGTGCCATTAAAAAATGTGTCGAGTGCGAGGGACGTGCAC
Organism: Campopleginae sp. 14b; assembly: GCA_030522525.1. Taxonomy (NCBI): domain Eukaryota; kingdom Metazoa; phylum Arthropoda; class Insecta; order Hymenoptera; family Ichneumonidae; species Campopleginae sp. 14b. Next base: position 44,778 of record JAPYYS010000298.1, read on the forward strand.
AATCAATCGGAATAACGTGGATTATCTTCGTCGAGACTATCAACGAACCAATGGATATGCAGTGTTGGAATACAGTGATTTGGATTACAAAGAAAAATAACAACGTTCAGTGGCATAAATATATTCGTACTGTGTGCAAAGAATGTGCAATTCTTCGCGTGTGCATACGGAAACGACTTGATTGTTCTTTATTTTTCCTTCTTTTTTTTTCTACCTCATTTTTTTTTTTTTTTTTTTCAATTTTTATTATTGTGGCTAGGCCGACAAAGTGCGAGGTAAGTGTTCCGCACCTGATCCGTTCCCAGACCAACCAACAAGCTTTTATCTCTCCTTCGCTCTCATCCCTCTCCTCCCTCCCCTTCTGTATCGCTGTACTCGGCGTGTATTTTTTTTCGCGTTGTTTCTTTTCGTCAGTTCTCTCGCCTCATCGATCGCGAGACGTTTGTTTTTTTTTTCTTTTTTTTCCATTTCGTCTTGAAGCGCTACGATAATCGATAGTTGCCTCGCGTGTTTGTCGCTTGACCGAATTCCCAATGGCCTCAGCCACCGTCTTATTTTTACTTGCTTTTTTATCTTGTTTTTTATTTTTATTCACATCCAATGATACCGCGTGCCGCGCGCGCTCCCAAACTCACAGATTATTTATAAAAGCAACGTCTCCCTCGCATCCGCATTTTTATACCATCTTCCACGAAATTATGGGCTCGGCTACCCCACCGACGTACCAAAATTAGTTGATCGTGACGTGTTCCCGCCGCTGCTACACCGACACTCGGACATCAACAATTTATACAATCCATGCGTTTAGGGAGTCTCGCTAAAAATCATAGAAACACGCAGTCGGTCGAAAAACAATCAATGACTCGGCCTAAAATTCTACCACAAAAAACGAATTTTCGTAAATTTTTTGTTTCTCGAAATTTTGTCACGCAGTTAATTTAATTTCAATAATTTCAATCATTGTTTCCGTTAAAATACAACAATAAAAATAAACCGGATTCTCGCTCGTTCTAATCGTTGGGAAAAGTCCATGTTCGCGTTACGAAACTGTTTTGCGCGATAAACTTCACATTTTTCGACTTGCTTTTCCGTGATACTCGAATCTACGCAGATTGCTCATCGCCGCCTCTATTACGACAAAAATTATGTACCAATATCTATATGTCTTTATCATACGATTCGTGGAATCACTCACTGACTATGAAATCCTCCGATACATCTCGATCCTTGAGTCCGAGGTAATATTGTCAATGTGGCAGGTCCATTTTTTATGAGCCTGAAGTTCGCATCGACGCAATGCCAGGAAATGAAAAAAATTAAATGATTCGTCACTTTTTCTTCGATTTTTTTTTCTCCATTTGCCTCTTCCTTTTTTTGGACTTCGCCACGAATGGATTCGTAAAATGAAAAAAGTTACTAAATATTTTTTTTTCTATTTTTTTTATTATTTCGTGGCATTGCGTCGATGCAAACTTCAGGCTCATCATTTTCTTCCGCCTCGCATCTTCTTTTTTTTTTTTTTTCTTTTTTACTAATTCTCGTTTATTTCCCTATTTTTTCCGTTATTACGATTCGCTCGCAACAATTTCGTTGTTGACTTTCGGGTCTTACGCGTGGGACACGATTTTTCGCAATTCTTCATACTGCACGACCCATGAAATGGGTCTTTTTACGTGCATTCCGGACCGGCTTGAAATTTTGTTCGGACTTGAAAACTAAATCTACGAAACAAGTGATTTGATTAAAAAAACGAGGGAAACGACAATTTTATTAATTTTTTTTCGGGTTTTTCAACAATACCGAGTCGCGTAATAAATACCAACAGTCATGTAGTTCCAATGTGTTCCGTATCGCATAAAAACGAATAGTTTCTATGCACGCACGTACGGACGAACGATTCACGTCCCTAACGTCGCCGCTGTAAAAATGACACGCTTGAAAATACACTCCAGCCGCCCTGCAAGGGGCGAGGGACGACAGGATAACGCTGCATGCTCATACTTTTTGTACTCACCGCCTCACCGGATGTCGCTCTTCATTTCAACCGTTTCCGCGAAATCGAGAATCCAGCCGGCACAGACTCATTCGCCAACTAGCATTTACGATTCGATCGAACAAACGAATGGGCAAAAATAGTCTTGAATTTCTTACGACTCTACGGCATTCTCAGCCGAACAAAAAAAAAATCATCGTGCTCCAACGATTTTCTCATAAGCTCGATTCTTATTTGTTTATCCAGTTTGGATTATCGCTCAAGAATGAAACCCAATTTCTCGTAATAAAAATACTTATTTATTCGCGGTAATTAATAAATTTCGAAAAATTCGAGAAATTGACGAAAAAAATGGTAATTTATTGTAAATGTCACTTTTTTTGGCACATTTGAAGTAAAAAAACGAGTAGATATTGTGAAAAGAAAAGTGGATGGTGGAATTGATGGAAGGTCAATTGTTTCAGAAGTTCGGAGGATCATGGATCCGTCGTTGGTGTCGGGGTCGTCGGGGTCGGCACGGTTGGGACAGGAGTCGGTGTTGGAGTTGCGGAAAGAGGGGTCAACGAGGTGTTCGAGCCAAGAGTGTCACACGGTAGTTTTTACGGTGGGGAGCGGGTTAATCGGGTTGTCGAACACTCGACGGATCCCTCGGGCGTTGACCCTGGGGGTTACATACCACGCGGAAGACCAACACCAGTCGGCCCTTATCACGTGACATCGACCAGGGCGAGGGATCGGCTGTACCCGAGGACAGGGCCCTATTCTACGGGACCGCCACCCCCGCCTCATCTAGAACGTCATCGTGCCAGTATACCACCATCCTCTTGGTCCACTTACGAACCTGCCTCTTCGAGATATGCCCCGGTACCGCCACCTCCAACCCCCGCAAACGCTGACGCTTATCAAGAGGAATCCAGTGGTCAGTTCTATCAATCGTCTCTATTTTTTATCATCCATCCTAAGCTTTCACATCGGTCTAAAGAGTTCAAGGTCAAAACGATACATGCTCAACAGAACAAAACAAAAAAGAGAAAAAAAAATTCCATTATTTCGACGAATACGTATAATTTTTTTTGTTTTTATTTGTCAAGAAAGTATTTGTCATTGAAACATGCCTTCGGTATCACTTCGATGACAGTTCCTGGAGAAATCAAATTTTCGGCTTCCCAACAATAGGATTTGCTGACAGTCTTTGCATAAAAAAATATAAACCGTTGAAAAAATAAAAATATTTTGTTAATATCTAATTAACAAGATATGAACAATAATATCTAATTAACACTTCAAGATTTTGACGTAATAGTCATTCGGGGAGTGTCTCACCCCACTCATTTTGACGGGCTGGAAAAAAAATGAAAAATTCGGGAAAAAGATGAAATAAAAATACTGTGAGGTAGTTCGAATCCTTAACTATAGTCGATGAAAATTTCAATTAGTTCAAGTTATTTTGACTAAGAGAAAAAAATGAAAAAAAAAAAAAAAATGGCGGAAAAAATAGCGTTTTTTGCAAAAAAAAATGCTACTACAAACAGAGCGTGCCTCAAATCCCATTTTCTCGAAATTTCTATCAGATACTGCCGGTCGGAAATAAGCTGGGGTGAAATTAACCCCCTCGTGACTATTAAGGGTTAAAAAAATGAAAGAAATAAACAAAAGTTTAGGAAGAAATTTTTGGATGTTGTTAAAATGTGTAATAATTTTGACTTTGAAAATTGACACAGTCGGAGGTGGGAGTGGAAACAGCGGCGGTGGTTTAGGAAGCGGAAGTACGGGTGTCGGTGGTACGCTAAGACAGCACAAAAAGCAGAGAAGAAAATCGCGTAGCGGAAGCAGTTCGCCGAGTGGATCGAGTAGATCGGGAAGCAGCAGCAGTAGAAGCAGTCGAAGCGGTTCCTCGGGTGGGAGTACGTCGGGTGGTAGCAGCTCCCCCGGAAGTTCTCCGCACAGGGCTGCGAATGCGGCGGTCACGGAAGATCGTCGACCGCTCGCAATATGCGTAAGAAACTTGCCAGCTCGAAGCAGCGATACTTCCCTTAAGGATGGCCTCTTTCACGAGTATAAAAAACACGGCAAAGTCACGTGGGTCAAGGTCGTTGGTGCTGCCGGCGATCGTTATGCCCTTGTGTGCTTCAAAAAACCCGAGGATGTTGAGAAAGCCCTCGAAGTATCCCACGACAAATTATTCTTCGGTTGTAAAATCGAAGTTGCCCCTTATCAGGGCTACGACGTTGAGGACAATGAGTTCAGGCCTTACGAAGCCGAACTCGACGAATATCATCCAAAAGCGACGAGAACTTTGTTCATCGGTAATCTTGAGAAGGACGTCACCGCATCCGAGCTCAGAAAGCATTTTGAACCCTTCGGAGAAATAATCGTGAGTGCTGTTGCTATTTTTATCTTTTTTTTCTATTACGGTCCATTTTCAAATCACGTATCAAACAATTTTTCTTCCTTTTTTCTTTTTATAGGAAATTGACATAAAAAAACAGGGAGCTGTTTCGAGTTACGCTTTTTGCCAATACTCGGATATCGGTAGCGTCGTTAAAGCCATGCGATCTATGGATGGCGAACATCTTGGCTCGAATCGCATTAAACTCGGTTTTGGAAAGTCCATGCCAACGTCCTGCGTCTGGGTCGATGGTATTGGAGGTAAGAGCCTAATATCTCATTAAATAAAAAGTGATTTTGGCAGTAAGCAATTAGCTTTGCTCGGTCGTACGTTTATCGTTGAATGTATTTTTGTAATTATTGATGATAAAAATAAAAGAATAATATGCGAGAATACATCCCGATGAAATAAAGATTCGACTATGTTGTAAACGCTATTGCTAGTGCCTCAGGGTAGAAAATAAATAGTAATAATAATAAACCAATTGCGTTCGTTGACTGTATGTTTTTTCTCTTTTTCTCTTTCTTTCTCTCTCTCTCTCCCTCTCTTTCTCTCTCCGTGTTACCCTCGTAGATTGCGTGTCGGAGAAATATATAAACATGCAGTTTCACCAGTTCGGTCCGATCACGCAAGTGGTGGTCGACCGTGAGCGGGGTCACGCACTCGTGTTTTTCGAGCAGATAAGCTGCGCCCAAGCGGCCGTTAAGGAGATGCGGGGAGCGGCGCTGCGCGGACGACGTTTGCAGGTTGACTTTGCTTCGAGAGAATGCCAGGAAACGTTTTACGAACATCTCGAGCGTCAGGGTGTTACCGGTGAAAAACCTTGGGACACGAGACCATCGCCGGCTGCGACGTTCGACGTAGCGTGAGTAGAAACAGAAAAAAAACAAACAAAACAAACAAAATGAATTATTCGAGCCTAATATTTGACGAATTTGCCGATTTTCGTGGTCGTAACTTTTTGTTTATTCATTTGTTTTTGTGTGTGTTCTTTTTGGTAAAGGAGAGAACGGAGCTTCGAATCGGCAGTGACGGTTCCAAATGCCGGCAGTCGGTTCACCCGATACGAGACCCCACCACGAGCCAGGACCGCGAGCTATTCTCGCACACCCGGTGGAGGTAGCACTCCAGGTGCTAGTCCCGCTCATCCTACCGCTATGTCGCGGAGTAGTAGACGCTCTTATCAGACCGATGCGTACTACGAGGGTGATTACAGCGCCGAGCCAACGCCGAGAAGGTACGCTGGTACCAGCTCTACGTGCAATACGAAAAACTCCTCCTCGTCTAACGACACTACGTCTATCGCGAGTCCCCTCGTCAACGATCCGTTTCGTCATCTATATTCTTCTCGGTTTCGAAGGTTCCGAAGTTACGACGAGTTCAGTCAGGGTAGCGGTGCCAGCCACGACGACTACGACACGAGTCTTATCAACGAAGCTAAAATCAACGACGACGATTTACCACCGCCGCCGAGGCGACACGCCGTACAGAGCGTCGTCACCAGTGTCGAACCCTCTGCACCACCTCCTCTCTTGTTACCACCACCGGACATCAGGCATTTGCAAAAAGAGCGTGTACATCTCCTCGAACAACTCGAGGAATGTCACAGTAGCGGAGACGAAGGCTTCGCACCGAAAAAACGACCGAAACTCGACGTCCCCTCGGCTATTCTGTGCGAAGATGACGAACCTGAAATCGCCTCTTTACTCGTTACCTCTCATTCCGGTAGAAAAGGCATGGACGTCAGACGCGTCAGTGACAGCAAGATTCTCGTTCATCATACTACGAGGAGAGGAAGCTGCGAGGGTCGTGGGCCGGGTCCTTGCAAGAGAAGACGAGACACGGCGAGCAGGTTGGTCTCTTCTTTATTTCGTCTCATAAAAATTTTTACATATTTTTCGCTTTCCGTCATTTCGAACTTTTGTTTTATTGCTTTATTTTTCGCTTGCATCCGAATTCTCCCCCCCCCCACCCCCCCCCCCCCCCCCCCCCCCCCTCCCCCCGTTGGTCGACGAACGACCTGAGAATCTTGTACCGAGCGAACCCCGAAGATTTCGCGAGCGCAGTCACGAGGGTCCTTTGTCTTTGCCTCTGCCTCGTTTCGCTGCTCAAATGATGAACAACAACAATACGAGCAGTAGCAACAACAACAACGGGGCAGTCGGTTGTCAACGTCCGAGTAGCACGAGCATAGCAAAAGTCGCGAGTCCACCGTGTGCGACGAGTTTACCGTCCGCCCCGAGTCCACGAGCGGCTCCGCAGCCCCCAGCCTCGCCGCCGCCTCGTCATCCCAGTCCGAGCCCAACCAGTTCCGACAGCGAGACCGCGCCTCAGTCGCCCAGTCTCGAGGAGAGAATTCGTTCTCTCGACGAAAAATACGAAAAATGGTCGGGCTCGAGAGCTTTGAGCGCCGCCGGTGGGGATGCTCTTGCCAAACTCGACGCTACAGCTTCCGAGAGATTTAGGTTTCGACACAAACTTCTCGATCTCGATCTCAACGAGGTACAACCCTCGGATATTGTCAAATCGGTACTCGCTAAGAGAAGCGTTTTTGACGAGGATTCCAAGAGACTCGAAAACTTCAACGACAAATACGAACCACGAGAATTTACCGGTGTCACCGGCGCTACCGGCATCACCGGTGTTACCGTCGTCACCGGAGTCGGAGCTATGGGAGCTACAACCTGTCTTGGCGCCAGCGGGACTAATTTAATCGGTAGCAGTAGCGGTAGTGTCAGTAGCGCGGCGGCAACTCCCACGACGCCCGGAGGCTGCAGTGGAAAAGTTGGCCTTCAATATCCGTTCCCTAGTCATCCGCCGGTTCAGTCGAGCAGCTCATCGATCGTCGCAGCAGCAGCAGCAGCAGCATCAGCAGCAGCAGCAGCAGCAGCAGCAGCAGCAGCAGCAGCAGCAGCAGCAGTTGCGACCGTCTCGTCAGCAACTTCAGCGGCGTCAACGCACGTTGTTCCCTCCTGTACGTCCGTCACAAGTTCACCGAGTGTTTTGAGCACAGCAACGACAACCTGCCCGAGCATCGTAACGGCCTCCTCAAAGTCGGATCCTCGAGTCGGACATAATTGCGTTCACCCAACACCAACGACCCCCGTAACTCCGGGAACCTCTATAAAAACTCCCAGTCCGGAATTACCACCGGTCTCCTTACCCATCGGTCCTGCCGGCACTGTCACAGCCGCTAGTATCAATAATTTCTCCGTTGGTCTCGCCTCCGCCAGCAATTCGAGCTTAACTCCAAACAACCTCGCCACAGCGAGCGTCTCTGCTTCGTCTCCTGCTCAAAATTCTAGCTCCTCGACAACGAGAACGAGCAACGCTCAATCCAGCCTCTCGTCAGTGACAACTTCATCGCCGATAGTGACGAGCACATTTAGCGCTAGCTCGCCTTCGACAACGGTTAACGCCGCCGTCGCTTCAACCTGTACCTCTGTGTGTGCGACCTTGGCAATGGTCACGACCGCATCGCCAACAATCACTACAATTACCTCGGCGAGTAGCGGTGGACATCATCATCACCATCATCATCACCAGCATCATCAAACTTCTGTTGGTTCGTCAGCTTCTTCGATGTCGTCGGCTGTAACGACAGCCTCAGCGACGTCGACCGTTGCTACGACTTCTTCCTCTGGCTGTGCGTCCACGTCCTCGTCCTTATCCTCGATATCCTCGAGCGGCGAGATCTCGAGGTCCCGTCTCAAAAAAGAAAGTCTCGGTAAAGAAAGCAGAGAATCCAGAGACAACAAGGAAAGTAGAGAAGGAAGGCACGCCCGAGGATCGAAGGATTGTCCGAGAAGATCGAGAAAGGAGGACGGCGGCACACCGGAAACGGAAAAAAACCGAAGGGATCGCGAGGAGGATAATCGTGCTAGTTGCCCGGCTGTTGTCAGTAACGAGACGCCCCCAGTTGTCGAAACCACCGAGAGCAGCGGCAGCAGCAGCAGCAGTTGCAGCAGCAGCAGTAGCCACTCGAAAGAAACTACGAAGGAGGCTAAATATGAGAGGAAAGAGCGGGAGGATCGTGAGAGGCGAGAAAGGGAGGAACGCGAAAGACAAGAACGAAGGGATAAAGAGGAACGCGATCGCCAAGAGAGGAAAGAGCGGGAGGAGCGTGAGAGGCGAGAGAAGGACGAGGAGAGGCGAGAACGCGAGAGGCTTGACAAAGAAAGGCAAGAGAAGGAGAGGCGAGAGAGAGAAGAGCGAGAGCGAGAGAGAAGAGAGAGGGAGGAGTCCGAGGCTCGAGAGCGTGAAAGGCGGGAAAAGGAAAGAGTCGAAAGGGAGAGAAAAGAGCGTGAGGAAAAGGAGAGGCAAGAGCGACGCGATAGAGAAGAACGTGAGAGAAAAGAGCGGGAAACCGCGCGTTTGGAGCGCGAGAAACAGGAGAAAGAACGTCAGAGGAAAGAACGGGAGGAACAGGAGAGGCGCGAGAAGGAAGAACGAGAAAAGCTCGAACGCGAGAGGCGAAGAGAAGAGAAGGAACGTATCGAGCGTGAGCGAAAACGCGAGAGAGAGGAACGCGAGCGACTCGAACGCGAGAGGCGAAAGGAAAAAGAAAAGGAAGAGCGCGAACGCACGGAAAAAGAAAAACGAGAAAAGGAGGAGAAGGAAAGGCTCGAGCGCGATAAACATGAAAAAGAAAAGAGACGCGAACGCGAGGAACAAGAGAGGCGAGAAAAGGAAAAAACTGCGGAACGCGAGAAACGGAGAGAACGAGAAGAAAAAGAAAAGGAGAAAAAAGATCGTGACGATGCGCGGAGACAACAACAGCAGCAGCAACAGCAGCACCACCAACAACAACAACAACAGCAACAACAACAACAACAACAGCCACAACAACAACAGCCACAACAACAACAGCCACCACAACAACAGCCACAACAACAACAGCCACAACAACAACCGCAGCAGCAGCAACCACAACAACAACAGCAGCAGCAGCAACCACAGCTGCCGCAACAACAGCTCCAGCAGCCACCACAGCCGCCCCAACAGCAACAGCAGTTGCCACAGCCCCAGCCACCACAGCCGACCGAAAACCACATTCACCTTGCAACTCCCAACTCGCTAAATCAGTCGCAAGCTTCACCAGCACCTGTCAGTATAAAACGACGTTGCTCGTCGCAGGACGCACCCGCCGAGGACGATGCAAAACGCATGAAAATCTCGGCCGAGCACAGAAGAGACAGCAAGGACAGATCACGACAGAACCGAAGATCCGAGGACAGAAAACACAGAAACGATTCTCATCGAACCAATCGCGACAGCAGAGAAAGTCGGGAGAGCAAGGAATCTTCCGGTTCTGTGCAGAGTCAAGAAAATCGAGAGAACCGGGAGAATCGTGAGAATCGGGAGAATCGAGAGAATCGGGAAAATCGGGAAAATCGAGAAAACCGTGAGAATAGAGAGAACCGAGAAAATCGCGAGTCTTCGCAAACCCGAAGCGATTTGACGAGAGAGCCGAGTCGCGAAGTCAAGGATTGCCGTGAAAATCGTGAAATGAAGGAGTGTCGGGAGAATCGTGAAAATCGGGAAAACCGCGAGAATCGTGAGAACCGTGATAATCGGGAAATCAAAGAGAGCCGAGATAATATCCGTGACATCCGGGAGAATCGTGAGAATCGAGAGAATCGCGAGAATCGCGAGAACAAGGAAAAACAACGAAGCAAGCGCAATCGATTGGAAAGAACGGAAAAAGAAATGAGGGAAAGAAGTCCACGAGTGTCACACGAATTGGACAAAGAATTTCTCGCGAGACTCGAACTCTCCAAGAGAAACGATTCCAGTCCACCAAACAGTCAGAGCTCGATGGGCGGCAGTATGCATCATCATCAGCGAGAATCTTGCTCCCAGCGAGAACACCATCGGGAAAGATCCTCGATGAGCATGCACAGCGATCAGGAAGACGGTAATTTGTCGAATCACGAAATGCGAGGTTCTAGACATCCGTCCAACACCGACACCGACAGCGACGAGCCCAAAAAACACTCGATATTTGACATAATCGACGACGAGCCAGCTTACATCAGTATGTACGACAAAGTTAAGGCTCGCTCGACCAAGAACATGCAAAAACTTGAGGAAGAAAAACGCCAAGTTCGGCTGAGAGACAAATTTTCACAATTGAAACAGAGACGAGCGAGACGAGAGGAGAAAAAACAGAGCACCTCGTGGGACGGGGATTCGGTAAGCAGCAAAGCCCTCACCGAGGACGACGTTACATCCGAGTCTGATTCCACGCGGGCTAAATCCCTCTCGCGCAAAGGCTCTCGCTCGAGAATCCACTCGGACACGAGCGAGGAGGAAGAATCATTCAACAATAAACTTCATAAAATAAAAACCGAACGATTCCACGACATTGACATTGATCTTGGCTTCGCCGATACCGAGGAGAAACAACATCCAACGGAATCATCGGGCATGGTGAATGTTGAGAACAGCGTGCATACGATGATTAAAAAAGAGCCACGATCTTCGGACGACGAGGAACGAGCTCCGCTCGAATTCTCTTCGAGTCATCCGGTCGTGGTGGTCAACAACCATCAACGCGATTTGAGGAAAAAGGCGCACAAGAAGAAGCAGAAACGTCAGAAAACTTCGATATCGAGCGAGGAGGGCGTCAGTGTTAAGGTCGAACCAGCGGACAGCATCGATCACAAAAATCGTATGAATTCATTGATCGCCGGAGGAGATTGTCGTCTGAATCATGTGAACGAACCAACGATCAACAGCGCAACGGGCACGCCAACTTCATCACCGGCTATCGAGTGCGCCGAGGAACGTATGCGTCAAGATAAAAAACAACGCAGCAAAAAAGAGAAACGTCGTGAGAGGAATGGGGAGGATAAAATGAAAGCCAGAAGGAAAAGGCTCAGCCGACAGGAAGCGAGGGATTCACAGAGAATGGAAGATATATTCGGACCGCTTTCAGACGACGTTGACGAGTCTCCGACCAACACCTTTTTCAATCGACTCGGAAATATGCCCTCGGAGAACAATGCTTATGGCTCGGATAGTGACGGCATTCGTAGTCCTATTTTGGATCTCGAGAGAGTCAGACGCAAGGCCGAAAAGAAAAGACGGCATCAGGCCGAGGATGAGAACAGCGTCGACCTCGTCGAGGCAGGTCGTGAGATCGAGGCGAAACTCCTCGGTCTTCCGATGTCGCCTAAGCAAACGAGTCTGCCATGCGTCGAGGCCAACGATCACGACGTTTTCCGCTTCACCGACGACAACGACAGCGTCGAACCTTCGACCCCGACAGCCGCGCCCGAAAAGATCAAAGAGAAGAAGAAAAAACGCAAGAAATCCAAAGAGGAACGGGGGAGAAAGGATCATCATCATCACCACCATCATCATCACCATCATGATGAGAATCGCGAGGAATTTGATTATCTCGATTACGCGAGTTCACGGGCCAGTACACCGCTCGCAAGAATGACCGTTTCCCCCATATCTCAAGATGCTCTTCTCAGCCCGATACCAAAAATCCCTGCGGCGATGCCTTCGCCAGCTCCGATCGTCGCGAGCACGGCCGTTGTCAGTCCCGTCGCCAACAAAATCGACAAGAAAAAAGAGAAATTTATACCAGGTTTTGGCACTGACATCGACGAGACGATACACGAAAACGCCGTCAAGAGTATTTCCGAGCCCGAGGACCGCGAGGTCACTTCTCGACAATCTTGCGTCTCCCGCGAAGACTCGGAGGTCACTGCGCCGCCGACACCTCCTCCGAGAACAGAGGACAAACCGAGGGTCATTATTTCTCAGGAAGAGACCGAAGATGCCGTCGCAGCTTTGCTCGAGGAAACTTTTGGTGGTTCCACCGAAGATTTCTCTTACGAGGGCGACGAGGAAGAACCCGAAGGTGATAATGCTAGCGTACCACCCTCCGACGCTCCTCAAGAAGATGTCGAGGAGATGCAACAAGCAGTGGAGAATCTCAATGCTTCTACCGCAGAGACCGATGCTGATTTAAAACCAGACACGCCTCAGAGCGAACACGACCTTCAGATCGATACCGACACCGAAGAAGATCCGAATTACGAAACGTTCGATCTCACTCAACCGCCTAAGACACCGGATATACCGTCCTTCTATAAATCTCCGGCGAAAACTCCAACCACAGCACCGCAGAACTTGGTCGTTCTCGCTACGGATAAGCCCCGAGAGAATTGTACTTCCGGGAATAGTCCTATCGTCGCGATTACTCGACCACCGAGTCCTCCGACCTCGGTCATATCGCACTCGTGGTCAGGCTTGGCCGAGACAAAACCTCGAGGAGAAATGGTCGTCAAACAACAATTCGATGTGGTTGAGCCGGAAATCGGAGTTACCGGAGGCCAAGAGAGACCGCGAGGTCCGATTCGTCAGGCCTCCGTCTCGCCACCTGCTCAACAGCAACATTCCGTACCACCACCCCAGTACAAACAGCCGATTCTCGGACCTTGTAGCATGCCCAACATCAATGACACCCCGAGAATAACGGCCGTTAGTCCACGGCCTCCAACGCGACCACCAGCGGTCACGACGACCCAAGCAGCGGCTTCGCTTTACCAGCGACTTCCTCTCTCGCCACAGACACAAATAGGTCCCTTGAGACAAGCTTCACCGAGGATGCCTTGCGGCGTGACAACAACATCCTCCTCGATCGTCACCGCCGGCGGAACTGTCCCGGCAAGCCCCGTCGTCGTGCCCTCCCTCGTTCAACAACAATCGAGAAATCCGTCGCTCAATCAATTACCATCTCGAGCGACACCTCAGCAGCCTCTCTCACCAAATGGCCAATGGTCCAGAAGTTCTGCCGTTACTCCACACTTGAGCCACTCGGCCAAGCAAACTTCACAACCAGCGAGGATCCCAGTCAGCGTACCAATTTCTGCGCATCGACCTGCTGAGCACACCTCGCAGCATATCTACTCGACCGCTGCGAGCCAACAGCCTGTTATTCAACACGCACCGGGCATGAGAGCGCTTGCTCCGAATTATCCGAGAACCGGATTGCCACCTCTGACTCTCAACATTCCACCGAGACCTTACATGCCTGTGCCGCCTCTGGTCACTGGCATCCAAACGAAAAATTCACGGGATTCGGTATCGTTCGGCGGCAAATCCGTCATTGAGACTACTCTCATCCCGGTAAATCCTAACGCTTCTCCACAGAGGCACGACGAGCCCAAAATATCACCTGCTATCGTTCCGGACCCGACCAGCAAAGCGTCCACCTCGCCAAAGGTGCCCTCCCCCAATCAGCCTCCGACTTACATACCGGAAACGGCGAAAATCGATATCAGCGCGGGAGGTACTTCCAGTCCACCGGCCATCACCAAGATCGTCAGTCCTCTCGACAATTCGACCTCGCTTTCACCTTGCAATCAGCACAAACATCAACCGGTTGCTGTGGCTACGGAGAATTGTCTTTTGTCGCCAAAGTTGAAACAGGATATCCATCCGAATGTTCATCTTCTGACGACTCATGCACCACGATCTTCGACACCCAGTCCTGTCATCGTCACCCATGGACAGCCTCATATCGTTCACAAAACTGTCGTACACGGTCTCCTACCGCAAACCTTACCAACAACCACCGTTAACAATCAAAATGTCGTTAAGAACGTTGTTCCGCTGGTACAATCGTTCTCCCCCGTCACACCGTCGCCGCTAGCTTGCGACAAGCCACTTCCGGTTCACACTCAATTGAGTCAAGTGTCCGTTGTAAATGCACCGAAACAAACAGCCTCGAGTCCAGGAATCTTGCTCGTCAAACCACACGTACCGACGACTCTCTTGACGCAATCGATCATCACCCGCGTCGTTACTTCCACCGTCTCCTCCTTAACAACTGCCATCTCGACGACTGGAGCCCCTGCTGCGTTAGAACAGAAAGAGCTCGCTGAGTCTAGATTCTCGGAGCAGAAAATTGAAGCGGAAAACAGAGAACACGTATCGCCGATCGTTGAACCGATCAAAATAAGAAGCGCATCACCAACTTTGGCTCAAACTAAGATCGTCACGGTGAAGCAGGAAGAGAAGAAACCAATCGCCGAACCTGACAAGTGTCTGCCCTTGCTGGAAGACACAAAAATAAACATCGCCGTACACGAGGAGCCCGAGAAGGTTAAGGTGAAGATCAAAGAGGAAAATATCGAGCCTGTAAAGGATGAGATTGAGACGAAACCTGTAGCGAGTCCTCCGAAGCCTATCGAAATTTCGAGAGAGCTCGAGACGCCCAAATCGGAGCTAGGATTGTCACCGAAATCTGAGCAGCAGCTTCCGTGCCAGGATATCAAGCGAGAAGAGGAAACGACCAAGGAGAGCGACAATCTAGACATCGAGGAAGAATCGAACGAGGAATCTCTGCGGGAACCGAGCACCGATCCTCTCGCGTTGGACGTTACCAAGGACGATCCTACTGACAGCAAAGAGGACAGCGACTATTGGTCAGCCAAAGAAGTTAACATCGAGAGCGTGATTAAAAAGGTCGATGCTCTGTGCGACAGCGAGACGAATGAGGTCGAGAGTCACGAGGCTGATGAGGACAGCCAGCACGAGCAAGAGACCAACGGTGGTGAGCAAAACGACACGAGCAAAGGCGAGACCGACTGTTGGCCAGATTCCGAGTCAACCGAGGGTGATAACAAAAAGGATTACGCGAATCACGACGATCACGACGAGGGTGTCGAGACCTGTGAGATCGAGTCGAAGGCTTCGCGTCGGGGTAGATCGAAAAATCGACGCGGGGCAGCGTCCAATCGAGGCGGCGTGACCACACGTCGAGGTGGAAGAACCGCCACGAACGTCGCTCATCGACGAGGTGGTAGAGCCTCCCGCGGAGGCAAACATCAAGCCGAAAAGAACAAATTACCGGCTGACGTTTACGAGTTCCACGACGACAGCGAGGAGGACAACGCCAATCGGCCCAGGTTGATTCTCACCATCAAATCACCCGGTCCTAACGCGACCGGACCCAATGCCATTCCTGCTACTCCGGTCGCCGCTGTCAAAGAAGTGCCGCCTGAGGAATTCGTCTCGCCCGCTGCCAACACGAGAAAATCACGGAGATTGGCCGAGAAAGATGGTAGTCGAAGTACTGTGGACGATACTATTGAAGATGTTGTACGTGGAACACCTACGAATAAAGGATTGATGACTACTGGTGGTGTTGCAGGTGCTCACGCAACCAGGAGAAGCACGAGAAACAACAGCAATTCTGGGCTTCGTGGAGTGGTCGCGCAGCAAGCTACGACGACGACGACGACGACGACGACGACGACGACGACGACGACGACAACAACGACGACGACGACAACACCGGCGCCACCGGCGACGACGGCGATGACGATGGCCACGATGACGACTGCAACGACGCCGACGACGGCCATGACAACCGCCGCGACGACTACAACACCGACGATTACGACTGCTCAGTCGATTCCGACGACGTTGGGATCATCCGCTGCGACTGCGTCAGCGGTTACAACGATGGTATCCACGTTGGCGACTACGGTAACGACAACAGCGGCAAGTCCAACCGCGGCCTCCCTTCATCAAACAACGGAGCCCCGAAAATCGCCCAGAGCCGTGAGAAAATCGTCTCGGAGAACATCCGAAAACAATGACGAGAGCGGCGAAGATAAGAACAAAGAACAGACTCGCGATACGGTCCATGAGCTCCCGTCCTTGAACAAACACGATCCCGAAATTAGCAATCTCGAGACTAACGAGCCCAATGATGAAAAGAAAATAATCGGGCCGAATGTAATGCAACAAAAATCAAGCCACGAACCTATGACTCTCATTGATCCGGTTACCGGAATGTTAATACCCGTCAGAGAGTCCGAAGAGGGTCAGTATATTCCAGTCTCGACAGCCGCTGCTCAAGCCGCTCAAAACGCATTGAGAAATGCAAACGCAGCTTCCCACTCGGTCGCGGTCGCAGCGTCTGCGGCGGCTGCTCTTATCTCGTCGCAATCTCTTCAGCAACCGAGATCCCGGGATTCCGATATTTCAACGATTCCTGTTGACCCGAAAAAAGATATTGAATCTTCGTTTTCACAGACTATCAAGACTCAGCTTGTCGTCGCACCGAGCCTCGTCTCGTCGCAACAAAGCGTTATAACTAAACCCCAATCTCCCGTAATTCAAGCAACATCACCGGTGGTTATACAATCCTCGATAACACCCATTACGACTACCGTCATGACCACCACCTCGGGCTTACCACCGGTAGTGATCAACACAACAACATCCACTTGTATTGCGCAGACGACTAAACCGACCAGTCTAAAGGCCCACGTATTGAACGCCAGTAAACGCGTCCATAGTCCGGTGCCCAGCCAACAACCACCCGCTCAAATAATAGTCTCCAAAGCTCCGTGCATGCCCGTCGTCCAGCCGGTCGTTCAAAACATTGTCAAACAGCCTATCCAAACGAATCAAAGCGGTGTTCAGGGACTGAGACTCCAAATTCCAGGAGGCGGAGTCGTTCCTCCCAGTTTGAGTCCACGAGCTAAACCTATAAATATCGGGAATGGGCCGAACGGCAAACAGGGACAACCCATGTCACCCGTGCTCAACAGCACCTCCGGTGCACCTCCGAATCCCAAACAACATCTCTTACAAGCGGCTAAACAACAACAGCTCCAGCAACAACAAACCCCAACGATTGTTAATCTCCCTCAAAAAATGCCGATCAACGTTCATCAGGCCAACGTTGCCACTACGCCTGTTCAGAGAATTCATAATCCCGTATCACAGCCGACCACCATGAAAGGCATTAACGGTCAACCCCATTTGCAAAGTCCAAAAGCTCATCTCCTCCAAGCTGTCGTACCAACCATCGTCACTGGAGCTGTCCCCAGTCCGCCCAATCAATCGCACATTCTGTCCGGACAACCCATCGTCTCCGGCACCGTCTGCCCACGTCCTACCAACATACCCAAGTCACAGGTACGTGCAGTTTATATTCGCTCCATAAATTAAAGCAGCTCCCCTTTTATCTTATTTTCAAGAGTGAACTTTTTTTTAAATTATCATTTCAACCCATTTTTTCATTTTTATCAGCTTCAGCCTGGAACGATGGAACCACCCAAAGTCGAAGTTTCCATGTCCGGTTGCATAATGGTTCCAACGGCGATTCCCCAAGGTCGCGGTGTTCCCGTTGTACCTACTTACGAAGCTCCATTGGTAAGGAACATGGTAATAATAATGTTATTGTTCGCTTCTAGTGGCAGGAACGATTTCGATATGGAATCTAAAAAGTTTCATGACAATCGAGCATAAGAACATTCAACGGATCACAATCTCATTAATTTCTAGCTAAATAATCATACAATTTTTCATATTTAACTTATTTTCGATTCGTCATAAATTTTTGTTCATTTCGAACAGATTGGAAAGCAGAAAATTACCATTTTCAATTTAATTCGTTTTTATCGATAAATTATTGGAATGCAGCGAAACAAACATTAATTACATATAACGTTGAACTAACATTGCGGCTTGGTTTTTGGGATAGCATGGGAGTGCGGTCGCAGCGCCGTCTCCAGGGGGTCAATATGGACTGGGTCCCCCTCATCGCTCCCAGAGTCCTCCACTGCCCCCACCCGCTCATCATCATGCTAACGCTTCTCAGGTACTTAAAACAATCGATCAAATAATTTGTCACTAGTGTGCAGCTTTTAGTGAAGGAGATAAAAATAAAAATGAGTCAGTGGATCACGCGATCGGCTCATTGTTGAATAAGTTACTAAAGTTGCGATCTTTGCATGTTTCTTTTATTGCAGAGTGACGTCGTCAATCATTACGGAGGATTGTCTCGGGCTGGTGAATTGCCACCTCATTATATTCACCCTCAGGTTTTGCAGTACCAGTATCTCCGTGCCCAACAAGAGGCGCTCACTGCGCCAAGGATAGCGTATCACGTGCCTGGTGCTCGATCGCCACATTTGCCATTGGATCCGAAAGTCGATGGCGTCACGGATGATACTCACAGTCCGCCATTGGAGCTTCGACGAGGAACGCGAACCCCTCAGGATCGTACTACCGACAGTCCACAAGTTGCTCAAGTTTATATGATGCACGGTAACTCCCGTTTGCCACCCCCGATCGCTCAATACAGCCCAGCCGCGAACCCACCTCTTGCTGGTACGCCGAGCGTCCCACGAGGCGGTTATTACGAGCCCCCACCCGCTCACATTAGATCCCAGTATCCAATGGCCGGAAGCGAGGCCCCCAACGATCGGGCAATCACCCCGGAACGACCGAGAAAACATCAAGTCGCTACACCACCTCACGCTGCCCAAGTTCCACCTCAGGCTGATTCTTTACTCATGCTCCTTCAACGCTATCCCGTTATGTGGCAGGGCCTTCTCGCCCTCAAAAACGATCAAGCCGCTGTCCAAATGCATTTTGTTTTCGGCAATCCCAACGTCGCCAGGGACAGCCTCCCCTGCAACAGCGATGGCTCTACGCCGCCTCTTAGAATCGCTCAAAGAATGAGACTCGAGCAAACTCAACTCGACGGAGTTGCAAGGAAGATGCAGGTACGTGTCATCAGTTATATCGCTTCAAATGAATTTTTTCTTTATTTTTCTGCAGATGATTAAACATCACAAATGAAAATTCTTCGAATTTTTATAGAAAATTAATGTCATGCTTGTTTTTTGCTCTTAGACGGACAACGAGCATTGCATGCTCCTTGCGTTACCTTGCGGTCGTGATCACATGGACGTGCTCCAACAGAGTAAAAATCTTCAAACCGGATTCATAACTTATTTACAACAGAAGCAAGCCGCTGGAATTGTCAACATTCCCGGTCCGGTATCTCAACAGGTCAGTTATTCTCGATAATATGATTTTACATTTCGCAATTTCCATTATAAATTAATCGATCACGAAATATGAATAAAACGATGAAACTTTGCATGTAAATTTACAGCCAGCGTACGTCGTGCATATATTTCCATCATGCGACTTTGCAAACGAGAGTCTAGCACGGATAGCGCCGGATCTGCTTCATCGGGTGGCCGAAATCGCCCATCTCCTCATCGTAATAGCAACCGTTTGAGGCCGATCACCGGGTCGCATGGTGAAATCTATCTATCGTCTGCTTGTCGAATTGTCTTCGTCGCGCGCAGCAGGATGCGTTTTTTGTAAGGTGGCATGAAGCCGCTAAGCGTTCTGTCTCGCCGCGGAACCGAAGAGTTCGCAACAAAACTTGCGGTTATTGAAAAAAAAAAAAAAACTCACACAAACTCGACGAAAGTTGAGAAAAATTGAAAAAAAAAAACAAAACTAGAAACCTTTCCACAAAAGCGAACTAACGAGGAGTAAGAAGTCGATGAATAAAAAATCCTCCTCCCTCGATCAGAACCGTTGACAATCAAAAAAAAAAAAAGAGAAAAAAATAAATATCGAAGAACCGGCCAATGTAAGGGCCATCGGTACTGCGTCAGCATTGTAGACCTTAGTGGAGGAACGGGGTTGTGATAAATGCGGGGAGGTTAGCACGGTCTAAGCCCTTGCGTTCCTCTCCTCCTGGCATACACGCGAAGTGTCCTCTCTCTCTCTTTTACCCTTTTCACTCCTCCATTCTCTCTCTCTCTCACACTCTTTCTTTCTCTTTCAGTCACGCAAAGAGCGACGCTTCGATTCGAGCCTATCATTGATCAATGTTTGTGGGAACGACCGACGTTACTCTTGGTCACTCCGACAAGCTGATCAATCACAAACCCTAAGTCTCCCCTCGTTTCTGTCAAAAACTACACGTAATAATGTTCTTCAAAGCGAAAGAGACGAGAAGGATATAATAAACAAACAAACAATTTGTCTCAATGAGCGCTCCTTAGACGACGATTAAAGCCCGAAAATATCGGAAAGCGTATATATACATAGATATATATATATATATATATATATATATACATATATATATATAAATAAATATATATTATAAAACTTCCTAAGCGGTCGCACCTTCGCGAATACCGCCAAGTTAAAAAAAAACATAAAATAAAATAACAAAAATAAGTAAAGTAAAGTAAAGATTACACTGACTTAGCGAGGGATCGGAATAAAGAGGAAAAAAAAGTAATATCTATATCTATGAGAGACACGAGTTACTTTTTAAGGCTTAGAAATAAAACAAGAAAGAAAAAACAGCAAAAAAATAATGTGTAAATTTAAGCGAGCCAGCGAGGGCATAACTACTGTGATTTTAATTATTTAACGAATATCTGCATAAAACAAAAGAAAAAGGGAAAAACAATACGAACGAAAAAGTTTAAAAATACCAACAAGAACATTAAGACCGTTTCAGGCCGACGCGATGTGTGAAGTGTTTTTGTATAATATTACTCTATATAAATACCTATGTATTATATGACTGTAAACAATAGTTGCTGCTGCTGCTACTGCTGCTGCTGCTCCTGTCAAACTAGAAAGTAAAATAATTCATGAATGTAGAATTCTCGATCAACCGAGATAACAAGAAGGAAGAAGAAGAGAAGAGAAATGAAGAAATTCACTGAAAAATGATAAACCAACAAAGGACTATCCGCACCCCCTTTGAACACGTAGAGCTATCCCTAGTGTACTATAAAAGAAAAAAAAAAAACTCCGATAGCAGGATGTAACATATTATTGATAATTTTAATTATTATTATTATCTATTATTAATTATCATTAATAATGATTATTATTCATTATTATCTATTATTATTATTAATTATTACGATGCGATTACGTCTAGCGCTATGTACATTATGAAGATTTATAATATTAATTATTATTCTCAATTCTTTATATTATTATTATCATTATTTCTTTTATTATTATTATTATTATTATCCGTCATCATTTACGCTATTTCTATTCACCATTATTATCCACTAACTACTACCGTACTACTATCTACTACTACTACTACTACTACTACTACTACTACTAACTACTACTTCTACTTCTACTACTATTCTCCTACCACTACTATTTACTATTTACTATTACTGCTACTTACACCACTATTTACTACCCGCTGCTGATGCTGCTGCTGTTGCTGCTATAAACTATAACTTACTAACACTAAATTACTCTAATAAACGAACGGGAATGTGAGCAAAGAAAAAAAAGTAAGCACTATGCAGCAAATTGTTTATTTCTCAAGTCGTGGAAACGAAAAAAAAAAAAAAAACAACGTAAGAAATGAAAATATCACGGTCATTAAATACGCACGCAGAGACGGGTCTTGCAAATGGATAAACAAGAAAATAGAAGAAAAAATACGAAAAGAAAATCGTACACCCAGTACGATCGATCTCATTACGACCACTAACGGACTCCCTATCCTATGACCTTTCTTCCCCGCAACCCCCCCGAGGACTGCACCAAATTCAATCTCTTACCGTCCCGTCTATATAGATATAAATAGGAGAAAAAAAAATCCTTTTAATCCCGGTTACGAAAACGTCGTCTACCGAATGACACGTTCTAGAAAAACGAACATGGAGATAAAACACTCAGCAAATTGTGTCCGAGATAATAATGCGCTTACGTGTAGAGAACCAGAAGTTTAAATATATAAATCACTGATACACATACACATACACATACACACGGGAATCAAGTCTTGAAAAGAAAGATTGAGAGAAAAGAGATATAAAAAAGGTGTAATTAAATTAAGTTAACTACAATATTAACAAAAAGACGAAATATATAACGCTTCGGCGCATAGGACGCATGCCTTTAGAATATTAATGAAGAGACAAAAAAGAATGAACGAGTATAAGAGAGAGTGCAACTCCTCCTATGTAGAGAGACAAGATTAGTCGAACTAATTATTCGTCAATGGGATTTCGGGCGTCCGCGGTTAAATGGAATGAAAAAAGTAGCGTCATTCAAACAAATGATTTTCTCGATCTCGCAGTTAAATAACATTCACTTACTCTCACACTTACACAGACACACACGCGTATATATGTATATAACACTTCCGGTACAAATTTGAGAATGGGCTAACGAAGCTGCGTTTATTATGATGCTTCGATGATCCAGGCGATCAACTTTTTTTTTCCTCAGGCTGTAAAAGTGAAGAAGAAAAAAAACGCGAAAAACGAGTAGCCAAGAAAATGCAAACGAGGCGTCGTAACGTCCGCAAATACGTCGAGCCAACACAAAAAGGGAGAAAAACTGTTTCGATATCTAAGCAAAAAATATAATGAAAACAGACGATTAAACATGATGGCTAGTTGGACAATACTACGATACTTAAACGAAGACGATTTTATCCGTATTAATAACTGAGGACAAACTCATCGTGACCGCGCGAGTTGAGAGTGTTTATTAATTGCATTAATCAGAATCAACAGTACGAGAGAGACGACGTTTAAATCTTATAGAAAAAAAAAATGATAACAAAAACTATCTCGAAACACGAGGACACAATTCTTACGAAAAAAAGTTAAGTGTGAAATAGAATGACACTAGACTTTGAAAGAAAAGGAAAATGGTAAGTGTATCCGACGGTCGAAACGGTCGTAAATATCCTGTCCAATCTTAACCCCGATCCTCCCCTCCCTTCTACCCCAACCCCCACGATGAAAAAAAAACCCCTTTAATTTACGAGATAAAATACTTTAAGGCAGCGCAGATACTTGTGGGAGCGTGTGCATGTACAGTGTAAAAGATATGCGTTGTTCATATGTACAGTCTAGAAGTTAACGGAGACGAAGATGAAGAAAAAAAGACGATGAAGAAATAAGATAAACGTAAACGTAAATAAGTATGAGCGCGAAAGAGCGCGCGTTACGAAATAAAAGAAAAACAATTGGTACATATATGTATGTGTATATACATAAATTTCATATGTATAGATATATATATATATACACATATACATGTATGTATAATACAGTTACGAATAGGTATATATCGGGGCTAAAGAGGAGGGGCGCATACATTGCTCGGCGTTCCACCATTTCTGCTTGATCGCCCACAACAAATGAATGTTTCTTTTTTTTCCATTTATGTATATTTAATTTTTGTTTCGTTTTTCCAATCCTTTCTTCATTCGTGCGATCATTTTAAAACACAATTATCCATATTTGCAAAAAACATGATAAAAGAAAGGAACGAAGAATAAATCGTAGCGCAGTGTATGCGCTTTACTTTCTACGCCTTATCTATCTTGTAAAATATCTGTGAATATTATTATTTAGTTTCTTCCTATTGTAGGCTACTCTGATATACAAAACAAACAACAAAAAGGAAACAAAAGAATTTATGTTAATCACGTAAGAAGAATGTACAGATATCACCGTTTTTGTTTTGTGTTTTAATGTAGTTATTGATAATTATATGGATATTAACGATAATAATAACTATGATTAAAGAATTACGAAAATTTGTTGGCTCATTCGTTCCCATCCCACACTCGGAGAATTTCCTGCTCTTGTTTCGTTTCTATCGGGGTTTCAAACACATTTCGAACATCTCACCTTCAAGGCTTCTTTATTCCTGACATTTATTGCTCATGAAAAACTACAAAATTCATTAACAATGTGTGCGTTTTATAAGCTCTTTTCGACGCTATTATTATCATCGCTCTTCTATCACTTTTATTAAACAATATTATTATTTATTCTATTTAAATACGAAGAACAGTTCGTCTTGCTGTCAGGTGCATTTAACGAGAACGTTTTTCTTCGCATCACATCATCTTCATCTCAATAACATTCGTTGCTTAAGAGGCTTCGATACCCAAATCATACATTATCCTACATTATTGTTTATAGCAAATTTTTCTTATTTTACTTGCAATATCCATGTTTTTTTTTTCAAATCAATTATTCATATAAATCAAATTATTTATTTCATTTTTTTCGATCGAAATTAATTACTACTCGCTGTGCGATTCTTCTGTTGGAACTGCTGAGCCGAATTCACTCTCATTATTAATATCTGCAACAAAATATTCCGTTTCATGAATATTTTATTTATTGACCTTGCCACGACACACCGGATCGAACTGACCCAGAGGGCATTTCATCGGACTATCATTAACAACACTTAGGACGGTTCTTTATATTTTTCAATACGAGGAGCAGACTTTGGACAGTAATCATTTTTATATGTATCCCAAAAATATGAAACATATTCAAAAATCATAATTTTCCAAGTATTCGGTGTTGTTGAGATTAATTATCAGGAAAAGGTGACTCATAGGCTCTACGACGGGATAAACGGAATTATTATTTTTAATAGTTCATCAACATATTGGAAATGATTGAAAAATATTTGACGATTACTTTGCGACGCTCAAAAAAACAATGTACCTGTTGCCTACGCTGGTCAGCCTCGGCCAAACGTTTTTGGAGCATTTTCATCGTTTCCTCCGGTTCTGGGCTCTGCTGTTCTTGCAGACGCTGCAGTTTTGGTGGCAGAGGCTTTTTCGCCCCGGTTTCCAGGTCGTCGAACGGAACTTCGAATGCGATTGGATAATCTGCAGCAAGAAAATGTATGAGAAAAAAATGACACCAATTGATTCGTTTGCAAGTCGTTATTTTTATTAATTAGAATAGAAAAATTCTGGAATCTATATTTGCCTCGTTTTAAATTTGGACTTCGAGGAAATTCTGTCTTGTCATTCTCTGTGGGTTGATCATTGGGCACCACATCGTTGCTAGTCCCGCAGCCCATGACCGGAGTGTAAATCGTTGTTAAATATTTCAACGTTGATAACTCCCCAGATGATCCCTTCGCATGCGATGTGTTGCAGTATTTTTTATGTTTCTAATCGCGATTCGCAGAAGTACGACCGCGCGCGGGCTCTCGATCGATATTTCAAAAGGTGCACTTGTGTCTCCTCAATCCTGTCGTTTGTTGAGGTCCTTTTGCTGTCCCCAACTTGAAACTTGATATTTATTTGACTGAGCAGAATTTAATCTCTTCTCAGTCATCCGTAGAAAACACGAGTCAAAAGTTCGGTTAAAAGTTTCAGGACGAAATCGCAGTGAAATGTTGACGAAACTTGGTTTTTGAATTCTCCATTGATCAAGTTTTCACGAAGCTCAGGAAATGGCTAGGGCATCCGTTTGAACTGAAAATAAAATGAAAAAAGGAGATCAAAGTAATTGAGTCCTTAACACACGTGCAAAACTTGGTGATACTTGCCTCAGGCCGAAAAAAAATACGGAGCCGAATAGCAAATTGACGATAGATCCAATAAAATTGCTGCAAATGGACGGGCACAGCACTTCATTCTATTTGAAGCAGAGTTCGGATTCCCGAGGAGAATCGCAAGCGGTGTTAAATGCGGGCATCGTGCGAGTCGAAGTTAACGAATCAATATCGCGTGAACAGGTTTTCCAAACGTTGGACGATTAATAATTTAGAGCGCAGGTAGTTCCGAAGGCAAATTTACCGAGAGATTTTTCAACATTGACCAAAACGAATAGATCAATGTGTACGATTCTCGTGGAGGAAAAGACTGTCATTCGCTGGTACGGTTTCCTGGCGAATGAAGCTTTTCTCGTCGCTTGCTCTTCACCGATCGTCCGAGCAGCAGGACAGCAAGGCAAAAGGCCGGAGGTGTGTGTAAGCTCGTAATTGCACCAGGAGCAACGAGCTGTATGTACGAATGTGTCAACCTGAGCGAGAATACGTAAACGTAACGGGAAATATTTATCGACCGTGTGCGAACGAGAACGAAAAGAGACTAAGGGACACCCGCACACACCGACACACCACCATATGCATTTAATATCCTTTTTTCCTTATCAAAAAGCAAATATCTAACTGTTCACGTGACGATCCGGAACTTGAGGATCGCTCGGGTATAAATTTCCAGCAAAAGATTTTGTCTCTTCACACTTACTGGCGGAACGAAATTTCAAAAATTCAAAATTAGGCTCCTTCAAGTGTGAAAAATTAAATATATATTTTTTTAATGAGAAACATCGTCGGTCTAATTGAAATAATATCCAACTATGGCAGAAGATGTTGCGAGTAGAACAAAGCTATCGCCGGATCCTCGTTCTCGCACGTTATTAAAATATCACGAAATTTGTCCAATATTTGAAGGAGTTGGGACCTTCGTATGTTCTCGAGATACATTATTTCTTCGAGGTGATGGCCACCGTTGAAATAACCAGATCTGCACAGTCTGTCCAACAGCATTATGTCATCGGAAGGTATTTGGAAATTTTCCGAGGGATACTCGAACAATCCGTCGTCCTTTCGTATCGCAAGCGCGTTGTCCTCCTTCGATTCGCTCGGTGTACCCTTCGGCGTGTTGTTCAAACTCCAACTGTTGTCGTTCTCTGTCGCACCGGTCGGACTCGAGCCCTGACTCATCGTTTCCTACAACAAAAATCGTACCCAATTTTAACCATGCCAAAAGTTTCATCGTACATCGAGGTTGTTCAACAATATTTTTGTCGAGAGGCTAATTTTTTGGGTTTGTCTGGGCTGTCCTATATCCTCGCTTCGGGAGTTTCCGATATACAGCCCGGACGAAGGTTTTTTCGGGAGAATCCCCGATCGGTATTAAGGAATGCAGTCATTGCGAGAAAACGATTTTTTTTTTGAGAAAATTGTTATCTTACCACCGGATTACGGCCATTAACGGTCGGCATGTATTGCACGTAAGTGTGTAACTGCAGTAGCAAATGATTCTTCAATAGCCAAATAATGATTTTGACGAGTTGCGATTGTTGTTGAGGTTGACTGAGAGGATTTAATTTTTGGCTGATCGAAGTGGGTAAAGAAAATTCGCTAATTATCTGTAACAATGAAAAACGTCGGTATTAATGCATCAGATGGTGTCAATGGTTTGTGAGTACAAAGAAAATATTTGTAAACAACGAAACTTAATATTTGCCCTGGATTCATCGAAATAAAAAACTTCGAGCGCATTTTCCCGTTGATCAAAAATATGAACGTTTTATGCTCTGAAGATTTAGCAATGAAATAAAGATTGTGAAGAAAGAAAAGTTGTTTTACTTGTAAGAGGCAAAGGCCTGGAAATTGCTCGGAGAATGATTCTAAAAGTTGATTCGAGATGACGGCATCTGGTGAAACGACGTAAACATTGCTCTCGCAAAGTGGGTATATGATGGTAGCTTTTGCCCAGTAAACCAAATGTCCCGTAAGTTGAAAAACTTGGGACAAGGAGAGATCCGAATCGGCGGCAAGAGTTTGTAAACTCTTGAGTGGATTATACATTTGGATCATTCTTCTAAGAGCCGGCGACGAGTCAGCTGGCAACGAATCCAGCAAATCGAGAGGTTCGATAAGCAGCAACAAACCGTGATAAGGTCGCAAACTGTTCAAACACCTGTACCAAATAAACAATATTTTTAATCGCCCTCATTAACTTGGAGAACAAAGAATAAAACTTTCACATTTTCTTACCTGTCGATTATTTCAGGATTCATTATAAAACCTTTTTTGTGAGACTGATGAACTTTCTGGGGCAAGCAAAAACTCACTTGTATCCATTTGTTTATCATCATGTTTATCACGCCCGAAGTGCAAAGACTGTTGAACGCTGATTTTAGATCTTTGGCCAATAAACTTCGCTGTAGTATCAACTCGTAAGGGGACTCGTCGCAATCGCTCTCTTCCCCGGATCTTATTAAACATAGAAATTTTCCTTCAAACCATCAACGAGTTTGCTGTTGCTGAATGTTGCACGAACTGCTCGGGAACGGTCGACCAATAAAATAAAAGTATGAGAAAAATTTTATTTACCGCGTGGCGACCTCGTCATGCGTCAAGACCATAATTTTTATTTCATCCTTCAAAAATCCGCATCGTTTTTCTTCGTGTCTCAAGGCAATCCCCAATCTGAAAATTCAGTCCCTTGAGAAGGAGAGTTCCGTTAAGAAATGAAGAACAATTTCAGCTTGTGAAACCTTTTGCTCAAGTCGTAGTAACATTTGACAACCGATTGGTCCGCTTGGGCTTGCAAAGCAAAGACAACGTTGAAGAGCATACTGGAATTCACTTCGTTGAGACCTCTTGAATAGAGCAAAGTCGGATGTCCCACGAATCGGACATTGTTCACTTTCAACTCAAATTTTGTTTCGCACAATTCGATCTTGACGGCGAATAATGTTGACAGCACTTCGTCCGGTAAGCCAGTCAAGTTGCCATTAGTTATGTTCGAAGTTGGCAGCGGCGAAGCCTAAACATTTTTTCTACAGTTGTAAATTTTCATGAATTATTTATTGATTATTATCGTTTTTAGTTATGAATAGTCATGAATCATTATTACGCCATTCACAGTCGTGAATATTCCATAGTCGAAGAAAAATGTTGAGAAACTCATGTTCTATGTTAATTTTCGTTTTCAATGTTATTATTATTATGACTTGTCAAACCTGCAACAAATCTTCAGCGATGGTCAATGAATATGGATTTTTTCGTTTCGTGCACTGATTCGAATCTCTCTCATTGTTTGGACTGAATGGATATCGAAACAACATTCTGTCACCTTTGCTGTCACTCTTAACGAGGATTATACTCAAGGGATTGATTTCCATCTCGCTTCAGATGTGCTTAGACCTTGTCGATGATAAACTACGTAAATTCCGCTGTTTCCGACAGAAATGATTCAGAATTTGCGAAGAAATCATCTGAAAGATTGAGTCAATATTCAAAATAGCTCGAATTTTCAAAACTTAAAATTTTGAAGGAGAATCAAAGCTTTCATTCGAAACAACAAAATGAGAAAAAGTCCGTCGCGCATGTGTTTTCAACCAGATCATATGTTCGCGAGTCGCAAATCGCCATGTTTGTTCATCCATCAAAATATTGTCACCAAAAAATGACTAGAAATTTTGAGGTTATATCAGCCTTCTTTTCGGAATCGAGATTGTGAGGGTAATGTGTCAGTAAAAATTGATTCGGATTTTTAGTTCCTACTTGCCTAAACAAAGGGAAAACCATGGTGGGCCCGTTGTAATTGTTGCACATGGTTGTCATGGTTTTTGAGGCGTCTCCTTTTCGTGTTGCCACTTGTCAAACCCCTTGCGAGCGACCCTGTGATTCCCCTTATCAGTCGCGCCTCCTCTTTCCCCCATGATAATAGTAATGGAATAAATACATATATATATATATATATATATATTTATGCATTTTGTTGAAACACGTAACGAGAAATAATGAGCACAGATGAGTTAATTCTCGATCTTTTGAATTCAGCCATGTTTGAAGGTTATGTCTGACATGCGTGCAATGAGCATGAGGAAAAAATTACGTATAGACCCACGCATATCAAATATGAACGTAGAATTTGCGTTCTCTGCGTGTCGTATTCGCGACGTGGACTTTTGGTAGGGATCTTTATTCATAATGATAATAATTCTCGTTTCTCTCGTTCTGAATCGTGCGCGAAATGAGAGCGAGGGAGGGAGTGAGAGAGAGGGAAAGAGATGAGGAAAAGAGGAAAAAAGGAGAGGTGTAGAAGAAAAAACCATAGAGCGGAGTCTCGTGGAGCATGGTTAGAATTCATGCGCGCGCAGGTCGCGCGATGTCTCGGTGCGTCAGAAACAGTGACTCCTGTCTCGCCCGGGAGAGAGAAACACGGCTGTCGAGAGACAGAAAAGTAGCCTCGCTCGAGACACACCGTGCAATAAAAAAGAAAACGTACAAGAGATCAAAGAGAAAAATAAGAGAAATATAAAATATACCAAGAACGTAGACTGACTGGATCGTCCAAGGGTTGCGGACGTGCAAATTCGTCGGCTCATTGACACGAGAAACATTTCGAAGAGTATTCGCATTCGATTGTATCTTCTCTCCGACTTATATTCACCAAGACGATCGACCGGAGGATTTAATATCAGCCAAACGAACAATTAATATTGGTGAAATAAAATTGTAATCAAAAAACGAAATAAAACTTTGTTATCGTTTCCTATACATATCATTGATGTATTTGTATCAAATACACATAGTAGAAGTGTGGTTCGCGTAAACCCGTGAAAGCTGCGTGTGAGGGCGGTTTCGCGCGTACCAATAACATTTTTCCCGTCTTTATGTTAAATGAGAGAAAAGCTTTTGAGACTACCCAGTTTCATATCAGCGGGCCGCGAGGGAAGTGCGTGTTTTTTTGCGGTATTTACGTTAATCCGTACGGATGAAAAAGTGAGGTGAGAGAGCGTGAACAAGCAGTAAGGAGGAAGAAAACAGAAGAAAATACGCGGAGCAAGAAGATTGGAACACAATAGCAGGGATTGCTGTGAGGAAAGCAAGAGAAACGCGCTGTCCGGGGGTGGGTTATGGGGCCGAGGGATCCGTGTCGGCTGCTTCGAGCCTTCTCACCGTTCGTTATTGTCATTGTATTCGGCGTTCTTCTCGGAACGCTTCTCACCACAGATGGATTTGCTGTTGACGGTGAGTTCCACCTAATTTATTTTTTCCCCGAAATATCAAAAAGGGAGTAGTCGGGAAAAGGACTCTAAAAATAAATCATCGACAGGCATAACCCGCATTATTCGGATCTTGTTTTTATCGTCTCTTTATTACATAATGCCTACGTGTGTGCGTGCTTGTGTATAGACCTCAAGAGAGCCACGTTCTCGGCCGTAAGCTCGAATGTTGTCAATACAGGCCGAGGTTTTTCGCGCGAGAAGGGGTCGAAGAAAGCCGCCTTTTCCACGCCTCTTGGCTCCCCCCGCTTCTTATTCACGCGATCGGTTAGCACGTATGTCAACTTTCATTACATTTTTCAGATTTCTCAGCAAAATTTCCAGCTTTATTATGTTTGTAATTTCGCTTCGTTTTAAATTTCTTTTATTAACGTTATTGACCCCTGGCATTTAGGAAGCTTGAATGAAAATGAAATAAACATCACGATTGTGTCCCCCGTAATATACACATTTATGCCTGTATCCACATCCTTTTATTGTCGATTGAATTTCATCGAAAATTCATTTCGATTCAGGCTGGTCGAAAATAAATTCAAAAATTCCAATGAATCTCGCTTTTTCACGGCAATCGAAAGTTCAATCGAGACAGTCAATCGAAAACAATTGAAGGTCAAATCGATAATAATTGGATTTAGTATTCCATCGGATAATTGAATATTTTATACTTGGTCAAACTTTTCCATCAGTTAAGAAAACATATCGAAATGAATGGAACACACATAATCGAACAGTATCTCGGGAGAATTCCTCTCGTTTATTTACTTCGCATCGTACGAGATTCGTACAAGTATGCTTTAGAAAGGGAAACTGCTGGTCAAATAGTTGGAATAAGTAGCGATCGATAAGATGATTCGCAGTTGAATTGTGAGGTACTTTCTCAAGCATGACAAGCTCTTCATTGAGCGTGTATAATTGCCACTCGATAAGGCGTTTATCGAGCTCCATTAAGTCGTGATAGGAGGCACGTTTAAGAATCGATTGGCGCTTCATTGAGGGATTGACGATCTGTAAGAAAATAAGTGTTTTTCTAGTCGGTCTTATATACGGGGCGCTGTTTCCTGTTGTCTCGGTTCTGCGTTGTGTGTCACTTGGTCCGCGATGTGTTCTTCCTACGCGCATGTACTAACCGCAGCTAGAGAATTGCCCTTTTCGCTCGACTCGATTTTCTTCGCAATATTTCCGTCCGTCTGGCGCGTACCTCTTCGTACAGGAGAGACAAAAAGGTCCGGAGCATCGCGGCGCAACGTGGCGGGGGAGTCAAACAAAAGGGAGAGATCTAAAGAACCCGCGTTTTTCCCTCTCCACTTTCTCGTCCAGTTTTTTGTGCCAATGGGGCAGTAAAATGAACACGCGCGAGGGAAGATCGGCCTCGCACCGAGACTTTTCTAACTGGACTTGTTTTTCTCCCTCGCACGATTCGCAACGCCCCGGAGCCCTGAGCTCGAGAAAAAACAAAACAGAGACAGATGGCACGCACTACCGGAAGAACACAACGTCCCCATTCCGTATCGCTTCACCTTAGAGACTCGCTCCGACACGAACCAGAAACTAAAACTATTCCTTCCATTTGCACGACGCACTCGCTTCCTGACTTTCCGGTATCTCCACTTTTTATTATACTTTCCCCCCCTCCTTACATCCCTCTCTCTTTCTTTTCCTCTTTCCTGAACGATCAGGTAACAAACAAAAAGTTAGAACATAGATTCGTTACACAAGCTCGTTTCATGTTTGTTGATCTAACGCGCAATAGATTAACGAGCAACCTACGCAATGCATCACCCCGAACCTCGCTTCCATACACCGCGTCGCCTAGAATTGATGACGTATTCATGTGTTTGTCAAACATTACACTTGTAAATCATGCATATATATTTAGTTTCGATCACGCTTCTACACACGTATACGTACGTGCAACTATGTGATTGATCTTTCGATGAATATTTATACAGAAGAAGATCGAATTTGAATGAGCACTCCACGATACACCATAAAACGCGCGATATAAGGGTCAAGCTAAATTTCTCAATTATTTATTCATACCAGCCGAGCTACCGGTTCGCTTTTCTTCCTTGAAGATTTGACAAATCAAAATACTTAAAAGACCCTGTGCGTAATCGAATTAACGTCAATCGACGAAAAATTACGACGAGCCATTTATTGCGGGGATTAAAATCTCAGGCATTTCAGGAAAAACCATGACAAAGTTTTTTTTTTTTTTGGTAAATTAAAATTAAGAGGATTTTTTCCGGAGTTATTGGATTATGATTTTTTTTTTGCTACGGCAATAGGAACGAGGAACAACCTTGAATCTTTCCCTATTTATTCCGAGCAATATGCAAATTGCATGGAAATAAAATCGAATCTCTTGTGGAATGGACGAAATTTGTATTCTTGCTTGGAAACGTTTTTCTCATTCGTTCGCGAATCACTCGATATTCAATCTCGCTCCTCGTTTTTATTGCCACTAATTCCCTCGGTTTTAAGGGGTTTTTGGCCTCATGAGGGAAATTCGATAGCAAACTGTATTTTCGTTGAGGAAGAAAAAATTCTTGGATTTCGCGACCACGCGATTCTCGCTTCAGAATTTCCGAAAGTAAAATTCTCCAGCCCCGTTCGCCTCATCGACGTACAAACAGTCTTGCTTTTTTTTTTTTTTTTCATTAGTCCGCGTAGCCTCAGAGCTTTTATTTGACGATTAAATGAGGAGCCTGGGAGAATTTAGCTTTTGAAATTGGCGGTTATCTTTCTTGCACTGGCGACTCCCTGTGTGGGACCACCATCGAATTTACATACTTCATTCTGGCTCATTGATCGCACTCATCTCCCTGTATTGAGATTCGTCGTTATGACATTGTAAAATAGCGCGAAATAAAGCATTGAAGGGAAATCGAGTGTCTGTCTTGAGCCAGATGGCGGCACTAAAAGGATTCTCGAGGCGAACGTCTTGCTCTCAAAGAAAATATGCCACTAGCTGTCGGCAAAGAAGAATTTCCTATTTGCGTGCAATATTTAAACAAAAAATTGGTCGTTAAAAAATTTTCCTTCTCACAGGAGAACAAAAAAAAAAAAAAAGAAATTGCATAGTTGATTGATTTTGCAAGGCAATGAACGGGAACAATAGTACGACGTTGCGGAAAATTTGCAGGCCAGATAAAAGGGATGAAAAGTAGAGAAAAATTAAGAGTCGCTGCGATTATTTTATGTCATGAAAATCAAACTTTTGGGTCGTCTGTACGGAGGGAGAGAAAGATAAAATGACAAAGCACGAGAGGGAAATAATTGAATCGAAATTGCATCGCGGTGAATCTCGAATGGTTATGTTTTATCGGTGGATTTTAATTTGCAGCTCAAAGCGCCTGTCCACTGCGCCAATTTCCATGTGCTAATGGAAAATGCAAGCCGATGCCTTGGGTGTGCGACGGAAGTGACGACTGCGGCGACAACTCGGACGAGAGTCCCACGATATGCAAACGTGAGTTATTTTATTTAGGCACTTACTACTCATCACAAAAACGGAAATTTCTCTAAATGGAATCGAGCCAAATTGTTTTTAGAAAAATTAAAAAAATCACTGGGACTCGTTGACTATTTTTTAAACGCGAAAAACAAACGTGAAAAAGGAAAATTTCATGCACGCGAATAAAGTTGGACGAAAGTAATGAGAATTAAGGGAAAGCAAAAAAAAACGAACCTCGCCTCGGGAGCAATTGCAAAACATACAAAGTAGCAATTAGCGAAATGAGGCTAAAAAACGTAGTGAAAAGGGTTGGCCACGTGGCGCGGTAAAAAGTGGAATACCCGAAAAAACGAAGTAAAGTAGAACGGCCAAAGTATATATACAATGGAAAAGCTTATGGACGCGACGATGAGACAGTGGGAGGATGGAGAGAGTCGACGAAATAGTATGCTTGGTGATGGAAACAAACACGCGATAAAATTGCGAAATGTCATCAATCGTTTGATCATGTTATCGGGATTGACACGAGCGGGTGGAAAAAAGCAAACAAATAAAAATGAAATAATAATAGCGATATGTCGCTGTGGCTATCGATTAATCGATTACTTTCGTCGTCGTCTCTCGCTCTTGAGGAACGCGGAATCGAGATACGCAATTTTCGTATCACGTTTTCCCACACGAGGCGTTGCATTTTTTTCATAGTCCTTTGATTTTTATTATTCCCACTTTTTCATGTATAAAGAACGCAGTGGTACAGCATACGGAGAGACGGCGAGGTGGCGCCTGTTGGAAATTATTGCGCAACGTACATACACTTATTATATTTTATGTTTTTTTCTTTACAACGTATTTATGAATATAGAGCAACTGCAAAATCTCGCGTTATTCAACGTCTCGAGATTATTGGACATGCTCGAGATGCAATTTTATAGACACGCCTCTTTCTTCATGGTCTTTCCCGTTAAAACGTTTGTCTCTTTTTCTCGGTTATTTATTGAATTTCTAAATCTCTCGGTTCTCTCTTTTCTCGAGCAGGATGCTTTGAATTTAATTATTTTAGCTTTTGGTTTATTATTGCAAAAGTTTGACCAGTTTTTTTCTTCGGGATCTTCAGACAATCGTGTTTGGATAATTTAACGAATTTTTTTTCTTTCTACTCGGTTTTTTCTCGACGTCCTTCATTACGTTACCATCCAGCACGAATTACCTCGTAGAATACACGCGCAAAAGTCTCCAGTCGTTGCATCAGCATAATGGGACGAACCGACCCTTTCATTCGCAAAAAACCTGGCCTTCTTTTATCTTCTCCCACCCCGACAAGTCTGCCGCACGCATTTTCTCTCTGATATTGCATCAGGCCAGACGCCAGGCCGGAAATCACGTCGTTTTTTCTTTATTTTCGTACGTGTAGAAATAATAGCAATAGAGGCTTTTTCGAAGATATTGTTCAGGCGAATATTTGGTCGGTGGGAAGCGAAAAAGCAGACAAAAGCAAAAATTTCAAATAATACGATGAGAAATATATATTTTGCCGTGTTTGTCCGACGCTCGACTCTCCTCGCGGACAGAGACGCGACGGCTCGCTAAGGACTTGTTTTCGCTAGCCGGTTCCTCCGCTGCTGCCAGCCTTGTTTACATTTTTTTCTAAATTCTCAACGACGTCGTAGGGTTCGATAGACTTTGAGCTTCAACTTTGTTGATGATTCTCGATTGTTTTTAAATTTTTATACTTTCCTTTCAATTCGAAGAAGTGAACAGCCGCAATTTCGTTTTTTAGTTTCTTTGTTTCTCTCCGTTCGTTTCGAAAACTCGTCCCAACGACCTTCGTGATAGTTCGAAATTTTCATGAATATTATGACCGCGTGAAGCTCGTTCGGTTGACGATTAATTCGCGCGCCAAGATGCTCTACGACAAGGGTCTGTTAAATCCCGAAAGTGTAATAACGCGAAGGATTAGTACGCTGAGCCAATAACCGCATTGATATCCTCTAACGGATTCCTGCAGTGCGTCTTCGTCTTGAGGCTCACGAATACTCCGATCTCGTGATTCATAGTGCAAGGCCTGCACCAGTTGCATCAGGTTCTCCCCCCGTCTTGGATACCGAAAGTCCACAAATTCCGTTCGCATACCCCAACGAATACAGGCATTTACGTCCGAATATACAGGCTCGTCCGATTCTGCACGCCACCACTTCCACTTCTCAACTCCGTTCATTTTTATGGAATGAGAGGTCAATCGATTTATGTAAAACTCTAGTTGACTGCAAAGTCCAATAATTATCGATATTGCCTCACAATCACATGTTGAATAGTTTTCAAAGATTTTCGAGCGGAAATAATCGTTCAATGTGACATTCAAGTCTCGATCGGAAGGCTAATGATCTGAAAATAGCCACCCGATTATATTTTGTAAGTGCAGTGAACAAAAAAAATGAAATAAAAGAAAATTTTGCGATTTTTCACGCCAAGTATAGTGAAAAATCCTCCATGGAGTAAATTTTTGATTTGAAATTTATTCCACACGTACGATACATGTTCCCTGCTGTGGGACCTTCGGAAAGAAATATAATTTTCCTCCTAAAGTGCTCCGGGCGAAAAAATATTCGACGAAATATTAAAGATGATGAAATTTATGAATTTGCTATAAATTTTTCGTTTATGAAAAAGTTCTCGAGTCAAAAATGGATTTTCTCCAAAATGCCCCGATGCCAGTATTTAAAAAATATTTTTTTCGCATCGTTCCTGCACGTACTTTTGTGAGTTTTCACATGCTCATCCGATGGCTCGAATTTGCGCCCCACTCGACTCTTCCTGGTCCCGTCATTGTGAGACCCAGCGGAGTGGGGAACACACATAGTGTTTCTTGATGCATTGCTGCATTGCATTTGCACGAAAGCCAAAGTAAACTGCGGAAGACTCGGCTCCGAGCCGAGCGAGTATTGAGGTTGCTCGAGGTCGATTGACCTTGTCGATCGCCGGAGTCATGCGCTCGTATAGTGGTCGGTAATTTTTGTGTGAATTGTCTGAAACATTATTTTTGGGGATAAGCTCAAAGTTGGAGTTTTCGTCGATGGAATTTGTGGTTCGGACACCCTGTATAGCTGGGATACTCATGTAGTATATAATTACAGTGAAAGCCAGACCAGCTCGTGGAGCCACTCTTGGATATCGATATATTGATTATATAGTTATATAGATCGATACATCGCTGCATAGATTAAAGGCTTGGAGAGGAGGGACCAAGGGTTGTCCATTGGCGTCCATTTGGACGTATCAATCTTGTTGAGTATAAGCAGATGCAATATTCATGCAGGTTGGCCTTGACGGAAGTTGCATTCGTGGTGCGATTCCCTTTAATGACATTCCTTTCTTCATCGGTACTCGACTGCTGTCATATATTCATCGAGTTCGATGGGACGTCGATCGATAAAGCTTGAAAATGTCGTCGTTTGCATCTTTCCAGAAAAACGAAAAATCGAATTACGTCCGAGGTTCCAATTATAAGAATTTCTCGAATTTAAAGAAATATTGTTCGAAATGAATGCGTGTCATTTGTTCGAGCGTTTATTTGAGTAGTCCCGAAGAATTCGTTTAGTCCGGTTCGAGTTTTACCTCGGAGTGTAAAAATAACATTTTCTTTGCCCTCCGCAAGGGGGGAGGGTGAGGGTGAGGACAGAGGGTGGCTGCAACCTTCGACGTTGCAACAACCCTCGTGGCACTTTTACTCCACTTGAATTTTCGCTGACCTCATACACTCTCCGTACGCTACCCGACCAAAACACACAAACACACACACACACACATAGAAAAAAGGTACATATTTAAAAAAGGGCAATAATTCCGAGTCGTTAAATTCAATGCTACGGTCAAGGTGTCTCCAATGAAATGCCGTTTATTTCTCGATGAGATTAATTTGTTTACGCGTAAATGCGCGTGTGTGCGTGTGTGTGTGTGGGGGTCTGAATAAATTTATAAGGGAACGAACTGCATCGATTGTGAATAGATTTGAAGGTGACCTATACTCGCTTATTTCATCGTATTTTCCACGCAATATGTGTCAGTGTGTATATACTTTTAGGGTTAACACAGGCAAACCAACATTTCAATTATTCATTGGAAGCAATTTTGTGTCAAGTGGTTTACCATTGACGTGAGCACAGCATACAAAGACGCACGAACCGTACTGGCCTCTCTTATTTGTATGTACACATTGAGGAATAGCCCGAGACACGGAATTTTCATTCCATAGTGCTCTGTGTCGTTCGAAACATCCACCCCAACACAGTCACTTCCAATTTCCTCACGTCAATCAATCCTCCGTGCACTTCTTGTGGCGAGGTCAATTTTTTTTCACGTCAATCGTCAGAGTTTTCCTGCCAGAGATAGGGCACGCTATTTTCCCTTTGCCTCGATATTCTCAACAATTTCGTAACTGTTGATAAATTCTCTTGCACACGAATACACGTCGGACACGTTTCCACCGCATCGATTTAAATCTCGGGATCGCCGAAGTTTAATTCTATATGGACCAGTATTTCTTCCCCAATTTTGCTTCGTCTCGTCATGCGAGAAAACTCTTTCTTCCTTGATTAAAAAAAAAAAACGAGCTTATTTATTATTTAAACACAACATACGTACACGATCGTCTCAAATTATATTCAACTCTTTTTTCATCCCATTTGTAAGACTGTTTTTATAACACATAATCATTTCCGCTATCATACGTCCGTGCAGCATTACGAGTAACGTCTCTGCGTGTCTTTACCTCCGCAGGGGAAACAGCAATGAAATTAATATCGCCTTAACTTTCTATATGACGCGTTCCAATGCTTGAATTACTTTTTCCGACCAATCGCCTTTAAATCAAAGCTCAAACAATCTAACGATTGAAAAAAAACTGCTCGAGTAATGGCAAAGACAAAAAAAAACATAAAATAGGGCTCGAGACCCTTGGAGATCTTTTCATCTTTCTGCACGAGCCTTCTGCTCTCGTTACGTTACTCGATCCACTACGAGACGACAAATTACGCCAGATTATTATCCGTCACACGTTCTCCGGTTTCACCCAAACACGGATCGCATAACACTCATCCGAAGCGTTTTGTTTTCGTTAAATTTTCCAAGTTACGCAATTGCTCTTTGATTTTGGCACGTGCGTCCTCTACCTCGATGGATTTTCATCGCTTTTTTTTTTGCTGTAATTATTCATGTTTCCGCTTACACTACTGACGTCCTACCTCAGCCAAATGTCGTCTCTTCCGGTATCAAATACAACGCTCGGAGTGTTCGGTATTGGATAAACTTTGCGGGCTGCGATGTAGTTTTTTTATTCATCAACAGAAAATTCCACGATTTCTTTTTTTTTCACGTTTTCGAGTTTTATTTCGAAAGAATTACGTTTCATGTTTTTTTTCTTTCGAGGTCTCATCGACTTTTAATCCGGGAATCGCTTTTTCCGAAAGAAATATCATAATAAAAAATATTCAG
The DNA here is from genome assembly GCA_030522525.1 of Campopleginae sp. 14b. Taxonomy (NCBI): domain Eukaryota; kingdom Metazoa; phylum Arthropoda; class Insecta; order Hymenoptera; family Ichneumonidae; species Campopleginae sp. 14b. Next base: position 84,545 of record JAPYYS010000298.1, read on the forward strand.
AGTCATGCTTCGCCCGGAAATGTCAACCAATGCAGTTCTCTACAGTCAATGCTAAAATAATAAACTTACGCGAATGGTTCGCGTCATGAAAGTCTCGACTCCGCAGCCTCCAAGCCAAAATACAGAAGGTTGACTCCAACCCGATCATTTATAACGACCAGTCAATTTTCGATCAAGATACTTCGGTGTTGTGCACGCCTCGAGTACTTGACGATGTAGACGAGTTCAAAAACTGGTTTTCCGCTTGTACGCTTCGCCGTCTTATCGACATTAAACGACACATATCGTTCACACTCATCAACCTCCATAGAAGTCGCTCGACTAGTAGCCAAGTACGAAGAAATCCATCCAGACTCTTCTCTCTTTTTCTGCACTAAACTATATTTATCCGGATATTACTTTTGTCTTTAGACTCGGTGATGCTCTTGATCTATGAAATTGATTTTTCAACTCGAGCTTCGAGAAGTTGAAATTTTCTTCAGATGCTTTCGTCACGATGAATAGAGTGGAAAAAAAAAAAAAAAACAACAACAAAAAACGTCCAATGCGAATTATTCCGATTTCTGGCTTCGCAACTGTACGACGAGTGGCAGGAAAAAAATAAAAGCTTTGAGTTCGTTTCGTGCGGACATAAGGAAACATTTGCACTCAATAAACAAGAAATCATTTATTGGCCCGGTCCAGCAGACCAGAAAGAAATAATGCTGCTCCGTACACTCGGACGTCGCGTCCCATCGCACTCGCACTCACTGCCCTAGATCACACTTTTTTTCGGAATCTCCTGCTCCAGGCTTTCGTGTCTTTTTTGCGTCGATACCTTCGTTACTTGGTCGAATAATTGTCGCCCTAAAATCAAGCGATCCATACTCTTGGTCGGTTTGAAAATGCTTCCTCTCAGTTCAAGGGTAAATCGCGATTCCCGATTATTTTCAATAATTAAATTGATGAAAAATGATAATGAAAATTTTTAACGTGGAAAATGACGTTTTGATCAATCGTGAGGTAAAATATTCCTTCTAATTGGGTCGTTTGGGAAAGGCGACGGAATTTGATATGGAAACGATGTAATGGGGAAGAAAGAAAAAATATAATTGAAATGCTGCTCGTGCGATCTTGACACCCGATAGCTTCTTCATTCACTCTCCATGGCGGTGTCTGTTAGCGCTCAAAATGCGCTTCGGTAAGGTGGTTTGAAGTTTCAACCAAGTTTTATGTATACATGAACGGTTTGTTGTGTGTGCAAATCGGAGTATATCTACACAAAGTTACAGAGAACATCGTTGCAGTTTTCGATAAGATTCGCTGAATTTGCAATGCATCGTAAGCTCATAACTGATAACGACGCTCGGGAATTTCATATCCTGGTAACATACATTTACGTTTCTTATCACCCGGATGTAAAAATGATAACTCGTCAATCATTCGTCATTCATTGATTGACACAGAGACTCTTATCGATATAATTAAATAAACATCACAACTCGTACTACTCGCTGCTGACTCTTGCGTTATATAAATACGTTGCAAAACTCACAGTATTTTAAGATTTTTTCACAGACTTAAGAATTATCAACTATATACTCGTTGCTCTGCGATTATTACGAGATTCCCACGATTTTAACTCGTGACAGACACGAGATCGAAATTCATGACTTTACCAATGAATCTTTAATGGAAGATACTATTTTCGATGAACTTTCTGTATAATCGCGAAACGTCGATTGATTTCTTGCCTTCCGAGCTCTCGCTCTTCGCCCTGTTGTACTCTTTGCTTCAAGTAATCCGTGGATTTTAATCATTCTTGGGATCGCCTCAATTTTTTCATTGTACAAATAAAACCATTGAGGAAAATTTGATTTGTCAATAATTAATCAATTATTCTCTCTCAATGGGACGTCGTACAAAAGTCCAGAGAGGAATAGTCGAATACTGTTCGATCTTGAAATGTTTGGTAAAAGCTGGAGCATGCGAAGGGAACATGCTACCTAACGACAACGATCCGATTCCAGCTTCGTTCGCAATTTCATCTTCTCACGACGAAGAGAGTCGAACGAAGCCCGGAGAAGGTATATATGTGGGGGGATTTTGCTTCGCGTGTTACAAGCTTCGCGACTTGCACCGTGAACGGATCCCGGGCTTGGATAATCCGTTCTCCGAGAGAGGCTCAAATTAAAAAACTTGTACACAAATAAAAACGTTAAAATATGAAAAGAAAATTAGGATGAAGATTTATGTTAATTAAAGCTCGTTGTTCACAAACAAAACAAAACAAATTGTTAAATGAGTCCGTTCGTCGTCTCAATCAGGCTCAACTCTGATCGAACTATCGTGGTGATTCTTTTAATTTAATCAGACTCACGATGTTGAGGAAAAAAAACAATTTTTTGTACACAATCGCGTTGTGGTTCGCCGTAGTGACGTTCGTCGTTTACTACTGCCAAGCTTACGATAGTAACAAACACACCGGTGAATTAATTACAGCGGAGGAATGCAAGGATTCTGAATTCAAGTGCAACAATGGCAAGTGCATACCCGGAAATTGGCACTGTGACACCGAACGTGATTGTGCCGATGGCTCTGACGAAGATCCCGCCGTTTGCAGTGAGTTAAAATTTCTTCATTTTTATTCAAAATTTTCCACTTCTGTTGCATCAATGAAAATTCATTTAATACTATTTCGCAACGTTCAAATTATCTTCATGCCAAATCATCGAGTTCCCCTTCTCCGAGACTGGGATCAGAATTTTTTACAATTTGTTGTTTACACGAGCGCGCATCTTTTGTTTCGTCACGCACGAGGTTTCGCGAGTAATTTCGAAAATGTAGTGCAACCGCATCAACAAGTTTACATCGCGTGGAAACTGTTTGTCGAGCGAATGTCCATCGAATTGCGTGCTCCGAGTCACTTTAGGGGCTAAATGGCAAAAGTCAAACGATCGAGAATGGAAAGTGAAACGCTCGCTCCGTATCAACTCTCGGAACGAACAAGAAGTGCACGATAGAGTCTAGCAAAAAATCTCTACACCTTTATCCAACATCGATTTGGGGCTTTTGAATTTCATTCAGATGGATCACTAAACAAACGACCTTGCCCTATTTTTTGCTCTAATCGATTGATCCAATGAAATTAATGAACGTAATTTGAAAAACTTTAATGCTGCTATATTTTCCTGCAATTATCGTTTTCTGGTGCCCGACTGAATTTGTTCTACGAGCTTTCGATGATCTCGTAAAAATTCATGAACTCTTCAACAAGCACTGGATGTTTCTGCCTTCGTAAATATGATTTTTATAAGAACCCAACCCTCTTAATTTCTTTCTCGATTAAGCCCATCCATATTAATTGGATGTAAATTTTCTGCAAGTCACAATTGCGATTATTATTGATAAATTCGTTCCGAATTCCAGGCACGAGTGCTTCGTGCTCGGACAAGCTTTAATGACGAAAACTTATTGAAAATAACTAGATTGACGCGATATCGAGTAATAGAGCAAATTTAATAATAACTTGTAGCTTTTTTCTTGTCTCTCGCCTACTCGACATAATAATTTCGTAACAACAAGCAATCCGCTTCGTATACCGTTTCGTTACAAATTGCTCTGCACTGCGATTCGATAATCGATTATTTCGCTTCATTAAACTATGCAATTATTCTGATCACTTGAGATATCGAGTGTGATCGTCGTTCATGGGAGAGTCTATGGACCGAAACTTGACGTCAACGAAGAGGCGGTGCTCTTGACAATTAGTGTTTTTAAAATATTCATGGGAATCCACGCGCCGTTGCTAAATACACGAATTAATGATCAATCTATTTTTCACTGGGAAAATAATCAATTTGACAATTCATTCAAATCATTTTATCCTCCGTTTCAGCAACAACAAAAAAAATGATTTTAAGGTTTATCTCAATTTTTCCTAATCACATTTCGATTGATAATAATAATGATGTAAAAAAATGCTTGTATTTGATAATCCAAGGGACGATACCTTGCGATTCGACCGAATTCCAATGCAGTCCTGGCGAGTGCATAGCAAAATCATGGATTTGCGATCGGCAGAAAGATTGTGATAACGGATTGGACGAGAAGAATTGTCAGAGTGAGTTTAGTGCATTGAATCTTGTGCGTCCAAGCAGAAAACTATCAAAGAGACAAATTGGGCGTTGAGAGACGATCGAGAGATGGACGAAATGACGAAACTTAACGAGCGACACATCATGTTTCATCCCGGCAGATAATCTTCTTTTGGTGCAGGAAAATAAACATTCTACGCCGGTGGAATTTTTTTTTTTCAGTCGGGAAAGCGGCAGCAGGGGCTTTGAATTTTTGGGATTTTGCTTGATAATTTTCAGCGTTTCAGCATGAGCGAGAAAATTTTGTGTGGTCATCAGATATCATGAAATCCACACCCGATTGATAAACAATTAATTGCATATGGGGATTACAATATCGTCGGTTATCTTCCTGGAATCCAGGGCTGCTTCTGGCAAATATTCATAATTTCCCTCTCATAGTTCGTGTTATACCTCGGGATCAATTTTACTCTCAATATTAAGGGAACTCTCTATCTTGTTGGCCCTGAAATTGGTGGACTGTCCATTCGACAAAAATCACTAAATAAATAACTTTCCTACGTCTTGCCACGCTTTCATTCAATTTCAACGAATAGTGGCTCGACGTTATGGCGTTTTTGATTAAATGCAAGAATGAAGGCAAATAATAAAAATAATTTGAGCAAACTGAATAATTGGACAAAGTTCCGAGTCGGGTTTCCGAAAGACAATGCCATTTTTGTTAACGGCAAAGTAGAAAGCTCCCTCACGAGAATAAAGGATATTTTCGCCCTCTCAATTAACGGCGCATTATCGTAATCATTATTTATAGAAAAGAAGCACTGTACGCCAGATCAATTCACGTGTCGTTCCGGAAATGGGGAATGCGTCTCATTGACATGGATGTGCGACGGGAGTCGTGATTGCAATGACGGCTCCGACGAAGCTGAGTGCAGTAAGCTGCTTAAAATGTGCATTAGCATCAATGCATTCTCCTCTCTCTTCGTTAACGCGCTACCCTTTGCTTCCCCGATTCGCTGCTCGCAAGCTTTACGTGTCCTATTTTTTCTATTTTGTTTTTCTCATTATTCATTATTCTTGTATTAACGGGCTTCATATATGACTCGTTCATACAGCCATTTCTTTCATTCACTGCAAATGCCTTTTTATCCATGCTCCATTGTTGCTTAATTTAATATTCCCGCTTTTCTCTCGCTACGTTCTCGCTCGTTGCGTGTGTGAATGTATTTTTTATCTTTTTTTTCTCTCCAATTCTCATCATTTTTTTTTTCTTCTTCGTACTAAATTCTATTCATTTTCATATCCGACCATCAATCGGTTTACACTAATACCTGACTTGTGACTGTACCCTCAGCAGCGTCTACTGCGACATACTCTCTCTCTCTCTCTCTCTCCGTTTTTCTCTTTTTCGCCCCCTGCTTATTTGCTTAATACATTTCCTTATTCTCGTTTTCTTCGTAATTATAATTCTTCTTTTTCACATTTTTTGTCATAGTGAAAAGTTGGATTATTTAGAATTCATGGATATTGAAATGAAATTTCTTTCCATTTCCATTGTAATGGAAAATACTTAAAATGAAGTATTCAAATTCTAAAATATTCAGCTAATTTTGCTTAACTTTGTGAATTTTTCTCTATTTTTTAAAGATTTCTCCTTCTGTTCGTAATTTTTTAATATTTAACAAAAATATATGTGACCTGGTCTCGAAAGCAACATTTGGCTGACGATGATTAACCTAGAAAATGAAAATCATTTTTTTCCAATATTTTGCTGACGAAATAAGGTCAGAGTTCATTTTATCGAAAATTAATGGTGAATGTGTTGATGAAAAATAGATGAAACTTGCCGATCGGATCAGTTCACCTGCGCAAACAAAAATTGCATCCAAGATAGTTGGAGGTGTGATTTGGACGACGACTGTGGGGATGGGAGCGACGAGAAAGACTGTTCACCGACGACATGTAGGCCTGGAATCGATTTCACGTGTTCGCCGGGCTACTGCATAACAATGCGTTGGCGATGCGACGGTGACAACGATTGTCCGAACAACGCTGACGAAAAAGACTGTCCGAATGTTCACATGATGAATCCATCCTGTGCCGAGCGTGAATTCGACTGCGGTGATCATCTCACCTGCATACATCAGAGCTGGGTTTGCGACAAGTCCAAAGATTGTCCTGATGGCTCTGACGAAGATCCCCATAGATGCCAGAACGCCACGTGCCGCTCTGACCAATTCCAATGCGACGATCACACCTGCATACTTGGTAGATTATTTTTCGCATTCATAAACTGGGTCATTTTGACCCCAAAGAATTTTCTGGCCTCAGTAATTTCGAACTCAAATATTATTTCGAATATTTTTTTCTCTCCTCCATTCAGAACTCTTATTTCATCCACATCCGATAATTATTTATCGATAATGTTTAAAAATGAATAAAATTAATTGACCTAATGAAAATCGTTATTCAGGGCACTTGTCCTGCAATGGAATAGAGGAATGTGCAGACAAGAGCGACGAGAAAAACTGCACTACGAGACCAGCTGCGTGCGATCCTCAGACACAGTTCGAGTGTAGTCAGGGCTCGTGCATACCTCTCGACCATGTTTGTAATGGAAAGCCGGATTGCCTTGGCTGGGAAGACGAGAGCCCCAAGCGTTGTGGTATTAACGAGTGTTTGCAAAACAACGGCGGATGCAGTCAAAACTGTATTGACATGCCCATTGGATACAGATGCTCTTGTAACGAGGGTTACAGACTTATTAATAACCACACGTGCGATGGTACGATTGACCCTAAATTTATCAACTCTTGAACATTTTTTTCCAATTAATTAAATCAATTTTTCTTAAAGTTGATTGATTAAATGTTTTTCAATTAAGTTATTAATTGAATGGTTTGTACTCTGCAGACATTGACGAGTGTTTGGAGCCAGGAAAATGTTCGCAATACTGTCTAAACGAGAAGGGAAGTTTCAAGTGTAGCTGCGCGAATGGTTACTTGCGAGACCCCAAGAACGTGACGCGCTGTAAAGCGACGGAAGGACATGCCAGTTTACTTTTTACGAGACGTCACGACATCCGGAAAGTTGCCCTTGACCGTCAAGAAATGACGGCCATAGTGAACAACACTAAATCAGCGACAGCTCTTGATTTTGTTTTCCGGACAGGAATGATTTTCTGGAGCGATGTTTCGGACAAAAAAATCTACAAGTAAGGTCGATTATATTTATAATAATTCTCTGGCGGTCCATCTATCGGCGATTTATTGATAAAAATCGTTTTGGGAAATGTAGGGCTCCCATAGACGAAGGAAACGAACAAACGGTGGTTATCGACGAAGATTTAACAACGACCGATGGTTTGGCAGTTGATTGGATCTACAATCACATTTATTGGACAGACGCAGAAAAAAATACGATCGAACTTGCGAATTTCGAGGGAAATATGCGAAAAACTCTCATTAGGGACAAAATTCAAGAGCCGAGAGCAATTGCTTTGAATCCGTTGGAAGGATGGATGTTCTGGACCGATTGGGGCGACGAGGCGCGCATCGAGAGAGCAGGAATGGATGGATCGCACCGATCGGTACGCAATTATTATTTTCAATTCCTATGAAAATAAATTTTGCCATGAGCTCCAATGAATAAATCAACAACGATTGACACTGTGCAAAAATTCTGATCGTTCCTCACGCAGGTTATTGTCGGCACCGAAGTAATATGGCCAAATGGCCTGACGCTGGATTTGATCGGAAAACGAGTTTACTGGGTTGACGCGAAACTCCACATCATCGCGTCCTCGAATTACGACGGCTCAGGTCGACGCACTGTTTTATTTTCAGTCGATACTCTGAGACATCCATTTAGCATAACTACCTTCGAGGATTATGTTTACTGGACCGATTGGGACAAGCAGACCATCTTCAAAGCGAACAAATTTACTGGAAAGGAAGTGCGACCGTCGACCTCGTTGAGATCTCTACAAAATCCTATGGTCGTTCACGTCTATCATCCGTACAGACAGCCGGATGGAACGAATCAGTGCCAAGCTGTTAATGGTCATTGCAGCCATCTTTGCTTGCCCGCACCAAAGATCAATTCAAGATCGCCGCTCCTCAGTTGCGCTTGTCCGGACGGCCTGAGGCTCAGACCTGACGGCCAAATGTGCGTCGAGAACGGTAAGTTTATCACCCGTTTTTTCTCTCTCTCTCTTCTCTCTCGTTTTTATTCCTTCGCGCTGCTTTTATTCTTGGCTAAATTTATTCCTAAATTTTACGACTCTCGCTAAATGTCTGTGCAAGAAAAAAAAAACATTTAATTCGTTGCATTCGAAAAAAGAGAATGAAAAAAAAATTGCAGCTTTTTTCAAACAATTTTTTGTATTATTGGCCTTGTTCAATTATTTTCCATGGGTTGATCTACGGAAATTCGCACTCCCGAGCCTTGAAGCTTATGATCTTGCATGAATTCGTGCATTTATTATTTATTATCAGTGAATGCTCGGCTCTTGTTATAAATATTGAAATATTCAAGAAAGAAAGATCGGTTTATTTTGACGCCAAGTGTCTCGGTGTTCTGGATCGTTGTGCAAAGAAGCGAGAACGTTGCTAACGCTTCGAATTATATATTGTACGATTATTATGGCTGTATCGTTGTTTTCTTTATTATTTATTTATGTATTTCTTTGTTTGTTTATATTATTTAATTGCATCGATGTTGCATGACAATGGGGTATTCCAGTAACGACAACTGTAGCACCTACAACGCAGGAATCTGAAAGATTATTTAAGAAACTTGAAACTCCAGTTACCACCAGTCCAAGTGAGTATGACAGTGCATTCAGTCATTTCTCGTGCATGTTGATGGAATGGAAGTATGAAAAAAAAGAAGACGAGTGTTCCAAGTATTTTGTTAATTATTCGGAAGAAATGTAAAATTTTCTTACTCCGCTTCGCCCAATTTTTTTTCTTATTTTTGGCAATTTTTCGTAAGACGATTATGCTGGAATTTCGAATTCACAGACCCGATCGATGCCACTGGTCGAAACAGAGGCCCGAATATGAGCAACGATCCCACCGACCCGGGCTTGGTCGCTGGAATTGTTATTGGCGGTGTGACCCTTGGCCTTCTCGTTCTGGCTCTCGTTGCGGTACTTTGCTACAGGCATTATCTCCATCGCAACGTCACAAGTATGAACTTCGATAATCCGGTTTACCGAAAAACTACCGAGGATCAATTCAGCCTCGAGAAAAATCGTTTTCCTCTCCCCGCTGCTACGGTCGGAGAAGAGGTGACTTCCTTTTTTATTTTTTAAGATTTTTCCGCTCACTTTTTAGATCTGAGACGAAAAAGTTAAAATTTCGTTGCATAAATAAATGGATGAATGACCCGCAGGCACAGGAACCTCTGACTTCTCCAGGCACCAACGACTACGTGTAAGACTCTAACCGGTCTATTAGAAAAGGGCTCAGCAGGCAGAAACAAGAAAGGTGACAACAAATAAGTGAGCATTTGCATCGGGAGCGAATAATTGAGAAAATAATAAATGTTTGAGGCACTTACGTGGTGGAAAAATGGCCTGACCGAATGCCCGCCTGCTGCCTGCCAATTCAGCTGTGATTATGTTTATTTTTTGTACCGTGTCTATTACTTTACACATTTTCGCGTCTCATCGTTCAACCGTTATATATATATTATATATATAATAGTTATATAAACCTTTGCGTAAGTTTAATTTGCTCATAGGCATAAAAGGAGAATCCTCCGAGAAATCCTAAACCGCCAAACTAGTTTTTAGTAAATATATTAAAAAATATTTGTCAAGTCACAAGACCTTAGTTCGGGAAACTTTAGAATCGTGAATAGATATTCCTTCGGTTCCTATGACATTTCGCCGTTGAGCGCTGGTTAATGCATTTTCCCAACCCCTCGCCCCAACACGATCAGACATCGCGCACGAATATTTCATTCGAATAAACGAAAATATATCCACGAAAAAAAAAAAAAACAAAACAAAGCAAAAATAACTAACAACTGAATGCAAAAACGTTAATTACGATCTTTGATCAATCATTCACCTGCACATAAAATGCATGACCCGTCAAATTTGTACATACTTTTTCTTAGATCCGAAGCTAATTCATCGTTTGATAACTAACGAATAAGTTACGATATGTGTGTATATAATCATTGAATTTCAATTTATCATAAGTACCTAATTAAACCGGTCAAATCCACACGTTTTTGTGTTTCACAAGGTTACTCGTTAAGCTAAATTCCTTCACTAAACTTGCACTGGATCCAATCATTTTCAAAGTTATTAAAAAATCGAAGAAACAAACATATAGATATAAATATGTACGAAATGGACAGTGGGGAAAAAAGGCGATTTTATTGAATCGTTAAAGATGGAAGATAATTTGTGCAATAATTGATTTACAGAGGAACCTTGGTAAGAAATTAATCTCCTTTTGTGTTGGTCGCGGAAAATGCTTGGGTTTATGTCTATCACGTCAATGAGATTTCTTTTCCCGAGGAGCTATTCTTGTCTTTTATGAAGACTAGCTCTCGATTCTAATAAATTATACATATATAGAAAATAATATATATTATTAAAATTAGTTAATTATTAATGAACTAATGACTACAGCGTAATAGATAATGATAAACCAATTAGGTGTAATTAAGGAGCAGCTCAATGACACTAAGAGTGACTGTGCGTTTGTTTAAATAAAACAACTATTTAGGTATCTTGTCTTATTAAAACAAAAATCAGTGTACAAGAATATGTATAGAAGATATTGTAACAAATTTAAGGAAAAAAAACTTGGCTTATACTATATCATGATTACGTTCAACCATTTAATCTGAATTTGTATCCATTTCCACGTACAGCATCTTTCGAAAACGGTAATCGCCGATTTGTGAGCTTCTCATTTCCCCCGAGAGGCTGTTTTATTTTTTTATCATTAATTAAGAAGAAAAACGCTGTGCTCGTTCTCGCATTCAAGACATTTTTTTAACTCCGCACGAGACTAGGGAAGAAACAACAGAAAAAACGTATCACCAGTGACTGAAAGTTTGAATTTCATGAGGAAATTTTCTTTGCTGACTCATCACATTCAATTTTGTGTTTTTTGTGTGTGTGTGCGAGGCCACGATCTCAAAGTAATATTAAAGATTGAAACCTCCGTTTATTCATCGAACCGTTCTACAGAAACATTCAGGAGTTACGTCCGCTTTCGTTATCTTGCAATTTTTATTGTATTTATATATATATTCAGTTTTTGTTTTTGTATTCTTGAATATACGAGAGAAAAAGGGAAGGGTTCGCATGGACTTTTTCAAGACTCGTTAAAAAAGGTGGATACAAATAGTTGTTTACAAGAGTTTGGCTTTGAGTATCTCGTAGACCATTTTGTTTCTGAAGTAGGGCATATCCTGTTGGGTGAAGGTCATTTTTCTATTAGCGGTTATGAATTCGGCGAACATGCAGGAAAATACACCGCAGTCGCTGCCGTTCATTTGTTGGGGCATATTCTTGACAGATTCCAATTTCCAATCGCTCGTATCGAAAGGCTTTTTCTTCTTGTCGAGGCTCTCGTCCTCCAAGTATTTGCGGAGAGCGGCCAAACACGTGGGATTGATTCCGCCCATGCTGTCGAAGTAACGAATGCTTTTGTCGCGGAAATCAACGATCGACATACACCAATGGATTCCAAGGTGAATGGGAACGACGAGGAGATCTTGGGCGAAAACATCGATTTTTCGGGTCCAACGTTTCAGCGAGGAGTGCCCACCGGACAATAATTTCGGATAGAAAAATGTATTCATCGCGTGAACTTTCGGATATTTATCGCTGTTTGTGCCTCTGACGATGAGGAGATTCATATAAAAATTAATAACCTCGTCGTTGAGCCAATTTAGCCCTGATAAAGTGTGAATATCTTTTCGAGTTATACGCAGACCGAAACTCTCTACGAGAACTTGGTTCGGTGGATTAGGGATAAGAGCTTGCTTTATCTCCTGGAGCATTTGTGGCGTGAGCTCGGGCAGAGCGGATTCCTCGAGGTCCTCAGTTTCGTCCAGCACAGCCTCGCACAATCGCATTGAGCGGGTCAACTGTTCCTCGAGAGCGGCTTCTCGCGCAAGCCGGTTGTGTTTCGAGAGCAAACATGTCATACGTTTGAGCTCCTCCGCTTCTTTTATCCGCTGTTCAAACCGCTCGTTATAATGGCCCGATATCCTCGGTATAAAGTCACTTTTCATGACTGCTTTAGCAGCGAGATTATCGCGCAGCGTGTTCGTCTGTATGATTTCAGCGTAATTTCTTTTGGATGTAGAAGCTTCGCCGCCGAAAGGTGGTGAGTTGGCTTTCTTCTCTTTCGCCTCTGTTGCTTCTTTCGGCTCATCGATCCGTATCGTCGGTATGACTTTGGTAACGATCGGCGCACTCGACTTTTCGCTCGGACTTCGTATTTTCAAAATTGATATTCCATCGTTCTTCTGTCTCAAGGGAAACGATCTTTGCGTCGAGACGATCGAAATTTCCTCGTCCTTGGTGCTTTTCCAGCGAGGAATTTCACTTTTTTTCGTCCCTTTTGCAGCCGGCCAACTGAGAGGCGTTGACGTTGTTGCCGGCGTTGAGAATACTTCTCGCCTTTCACGAAGCGTCTCAGGTGCACTTTTTACCGGTGTTTTTGAAAGATCGATCAACGGAGGAGCTTGCCGTCGTTTCTGCTCTTCGCCCCGAGTCCTCACGCATGAAGCATTGCCGCCCTGATGCGGCAAAAACCGTTGGAGCAATTGATCATATTCTTCTTTTTCTCGGAGCTGATTCGTCTTCGTCAACGTCGAACATTTCGACTTGAAACTCGATATTTTAGAAATATTCCTCATCGTCGGATTCGCGTTTTTCTCCTCCTTCCCGTTCATTTGCGACACAAAATTTTTGCGGTAAGTCAAATTTTGCTGCTGTTGACATCCGCTTCGAAACTTTCGCTTCGTACAGCTCGTTCCGTTCAGACGTTCTTTCGAACGGTTCGGCGAATAATGTGAATCTCCAAGGTACTCGATCTCCTCCTCTTCGTTCTCGTCCGCGTAGATCAATCTACCGATTCGCACTCCCTCCCGATTACAGCAAATCTTCTTCGGACTCACTAGACCCGCTACGTAATCGTCACTGACATCCTCCGCAGGACGCTTTCGTGACTGCTCATCCACTAACCCAAACAAACGCTTGAAAAACTCAAATATCATCTTGACCAGTTGGAACCATCTCAGCAAAAAGCGAACCGAACCAATCTTTTCGCTGACTTCGTTCAACGAATTTTTTATTTAACCAGCAGATCTAAACATAATGAAAGTATCGAATTAGTCACCCGCCATTTTTTATGCATAGTGTAAAAGATTGTTTTTTTTTTGTCTCACAAGAATTACAATTTCACGATATCAGTTCACAAAGTTTTTAGTTTGAAAGGCTCAAGTATTTAGACAAATGTGACGCAGACATACAAGATTTGATATTGACGTCAATTCATTACGCATTCAAAATTTTATCAGATTAAAGCTTTGCTGATTTTTGTTGCGAAAAAAAGACTCACGCTATTGGCAAGACACTCCAAGGGGTAAAGAAAAAGTCAGGAACTTACCCGCTCTTCTCTGTTGGTTATAATGAATAAACTTTGGATGTAGGATGAATAAATAGTTGTTTCTGTGTACTATATTACGAAAAACACGGGTTTACGAGACTGCTTCATCGCCAATGCTGGTTTCGTCTCCGCGACCCGTTGATATGCAAATTTAACCTGAAAAAAAAAGGTCGAGCGCGATACTAAAAAAGACGTAGGGCAGTCGAAACGCAGAAAAAAAGAAACGAAAGATTATAAGATAGCATAGAATTTACAAAACAGCGATAATCGCGTGTGGCGGACTACGAATTTTGACGGTATGATCATAACATGACATAACAGCGCGCAATAAAAGATGCTTCGACATATAGCACCTTTTAATATACTCACAGAAATTGTTTTTTTGTATCCACAAATTTACAGGTGTGCGTCGGATTTCGACGATATTGAAAAACTTGAATTTTTCAGCCGTTATCCATACTCAAAGTACGAGTCTAGGACGATGATTTATGTGACGGCTAATTATTTATAAAACACAAACAAGTGTCCCGTCCCACCGACAAACGAGGTTCTCGTCTTGGGAGAGTTTCCGCAGTCTCAGACTTTTGCGCGCCTACTATAACCTCAATGCTCTTCGTTGCCGGCTCGATCAGAATTCAGAATCCGAATCGTCATACTCGCAGTCACGGCCAATAACCGTACTAATGCCAAAGCCGCCTTTTCCCTCTGATGCTCCTCTCTCCTCTCCTCGTCGGGCAAAATAGAAGCGATGCCAGCGATTGGAGCAGGGCAAATGTACTCGAAAACTCGTACCGCAGCAGTGGCGCTGTAAGCGTAAAGATTCCATTCGCTCAGGTTCGATTGGAAAACGGCAAAATGCACAGAATTATCAACAAGCGGGTCGTCCCCCACCACCAGAATTGCAGCATCTGTGTGTAGGGATGAGCGTGGGAGTGAGAAATTATTATTGTTATAAAAGTCAGCTGCTGTTGATAAATGGAGTGGATGGTGTGAAAAAAATCGTGTGTAACAATTTATTTTATATGATCGAAAATATGTTCGATCGTGAAATATCTTGGAACAATCATCAGTAAAAAAATGATACCGAAAAATAAGTTGTATGGATGACGCACTTAACCTAAAAAATACATCGCTACAAATGAAAAATTACTCTAATTCGAATTGACAAGGTATTTATTTGCGTTTATTATCTGTGCCCGTGATAAGCCAAGTGTTCATTAAAATTTTAGCTTATAACTTCAATAAGTACGTAGAGACAAGCACCGTAAAAATAAAATAAAAAACATAAAAATTAAAAAAAGTTTAATGTCTAAATTATGGAGTAAGATCGAAAACAGACCTTTGCGACAAAGACAGAAGATCAAAGATTTCTCTTCACTTTATAGGAATAGCAATAACAGAATGGCCAATCTACCGCCAAATTACAACCAATTTGGAGCATCCTGGAGTTCAGTACCTCCTCAACCGCCAGGATACTATGCAATTCCACCTCCAAATTTTCCACCTCCAAATCTGAGTCAGCCTCCTCCAGGATTTACGGTTCCCCCGCCGAGTATAACCGATGCAAAGTCTGTAAATCCTGTTGCGTCTTTCAATTCTAACGAAATTCCTTATTCCCCAATGTTGACCATTCCTTACCCACAGTTCCCGTACCAAAATGTTCCTCCGGCTCAGAGTGTAGAGAATTATTACCCTGCGTATCGACAAAATGCCCCTGGGGTGGCAAATTGTGATTGGGATTCGAGGAACACGTACCAGACGCCGAGTAACCCAGAAAACTGGAGGGACAGCGGGAACTCTTCCAGCTGGCGGTCGCAAGAATCGTACGAGAGTTCCTGGGCAGAGTCCGAGAAGTTGCGTGGCTCGGAGAAAAAAAGTGGACGTAGAAATGAGTCGGATGAGCGGAGATCCCAGTGCAGATGGATGGACCGGAAATCTTCGAGAGATCGTCATCCAAGTAGAAAACGATCTAGAAGCCCTGAGTATATTTCACGCTCTTCAAGGTCCCGCTACAGTTCTTCCAGACACGAGGATGACCGCCACAGACCATGTGACCGTGAGAGATACAGTAAAAATCGTTCGACCCCTCGAGATTATGGGCCTGAGATCGAAGCCTCAGGACGTAAAAGTCATCGAGAATTTCCGGCGTCTCCAAGATCCTCTACGAGTACAGGAAGATCACGAGAACCGAGTAAACCTCGACGGAGATCAAAATCCCAAGATTCTCACTCTTCAAAAACTTCACTGCCGGCTCCTTCGGCTGCTTCCAAACCCAAAAGTCTTAGCGAGAGAGAAATCCTCCTAGAAAAATATCGCAGACATTATTGCGCCACTAGCAAAGACATGGAGAGGAAATTGAACGAATTGAGCGCCATTGGGACTGAAGAAATTATCGAGAACGAAAAGAAAGTTTGGACCAGAACTGCTCCCGCTGATCTTTATTATTCAAGGGACGAAAACAATCCAAGAATCATGCGAAGCACGGCGAAGCTTAAGGAACTTTGCGCAATTTTTAAACATTTCCTGCTCGATAGAGCTGCCATGGCCAGAGCAAACCAAGTGAGTAATAAATTACCGACAGAAAAGATGCTGAATGTATCAATGAACATTTTTTCGAAGAACTCACTAAAGTTTCGAAAATATTTGTTTATAGAGACATTTTTTTTTCAGCCTCCCTACGAGCCCCCGCCAAGAAAATCGCGAGCCCGTTTATGCCGGCACAAATCAGAAGCTTGCAGTAGTTCGTCAGACAGCGATAGTTCAATGGACGAGGATGACCGAACGATGGAAGAACTTATGGCAAAGAAGCAGCATCCTCAAAGATTACATCCCGAAATGTGGTTCAACGATCCCGGAGAGATGAACGACGGCCCGCTTTGTCGATGTAGTGCAAAGTCACGGAGATCCGGAATTCGGCATGGAATTTACGCCGGCGAGAGTGTCGTTAATCGTTGCGATCTCGATTCCAACAACGCCGACAAATTACACCATTACAGAATCACCATCAGCCCACCCACTAATTTTCTCACCAAAACTCCTACTATCATAAAACACGACGAGCACGAATTTATCTTTGAAGGATTTTCCATGCTCTCTCATTTTCCGCTCGTCAAATTACCCACGTGCAAAGTCATTCGCTTTAATATCGAATACACCATTCTTTACATCGAAGAAAAGTTGCCTGAAAATTTCACGATTCAGGAACTCGATTATTTCCGTAAGTTTTTGTTGTAATTTAATTTCTTTTCCGTCCATTTCTCTCCGTTTCTTGGCACGAGCCTAATTTTTTTTACATTCTTTTTTCAGAGGATTACCTTTTCAAAGAAATCCTTGAGCTCGTTGATTTCGACCTCCATGCAGCCCAGGACAGTTCCGGTTGCGGCCAGTTCCATTTTATGCCCAGATTCGTGAGGGATTTGCCGGACAAAGGCCAAGAAATACTCTCGATGAACGAAGTCCTAAATTATTTAATAAAAAGCAGTACTTTGTTGATCGAACCTGAGGATCTCCCGAGACTCGTGGACATGCCGCAATATCAATGGCAAAATTTTGCCGACGAAGTCAAGGGCATGGTTGTTACATATCCTGGAAAAAAGCCTTGCAGCGTTCGAGTCGATCAATTGGATCGTGATCAAACTGATCAACCTGCCGGAGTTCTCGCTTATCCTGAAATCGTGCATTTCGGCATTCGACCACCGCAGCTCAGCTACGCTGGAAACGCGGAGTACGTTGAACAATCATTATTCAACCGATTTATGAGCACAAAACGGGGGGACATTTTTTTTAAATGACAGATTTGTACAAAATGAGATTTAAATATTTTTTTGCGTGATTTCAGTTACCAGAAGGCCTGGAGGGACTATGTAAAATTTCGTCATCTCTTGGCAAACATGCCGAAACCAAGTTTCGAGGACAAGCGTAAGCTCGAGGCGAAAGAGAACAAATTGCAAGAATTACGTACGCAGAGTAAAATGAAAAGGGACGTGACAGTGGATGTGAGTTCGGAGGGATTTTACAGGACAGGAATAATGTGCGACATCGTACAGCACGCGATGCTTATTCCCGTGCTGGTGTGTCATCTGCGGTTCCACAAATCGCTCGACAATTTGGAAAAAACATTAAATTACAAATTTCAAAATCGTTACCTTTTGCAATTAGCATTGACGCATCCGAGTTACCGAGAAAATTTTGGTACCAATCCTGATCATGCGAGAAATTCATTGACCAACTGTGGAATCCGCCAACCCGAGTACGGTGACCGTAGAATTCATTACATGAACACCAGGAAACGGGGTATAAATACTCTCATAAATATTATGTCGAGATTCGGTGCACGAAGAGAAACCGAGTCGTCGATTGCGCACAACGAGAGGTTGGAATTTTTGGGTGATGCTGTCGTCGAATTTCTCACCTCCATACATCTCTTCCACATGTTTCCTGACCTTGAAGAAGGCGGCTTGGCCACTTACAGAGCTGCCATTGTTCAAAATCAACATTTGGCTGTTCTTGCTAAAAAACTGAATCTCGAACAATACATGCTTTACGCACATGGCAGCGATCTCTGCCACGATCTTGAATTACGACACGCCATGGCCAATTGCTTCGAAGCACTCATGGGATCCTTGTTCCTCGATGGCGGCATTAACGTCGGCGATCACGTCTTTGGATCAACTCTCTTCAAAGATGAACTCGAACTCTACAAAGTCTGGGTCAATTATCCCAGACATCCTCTACAGGAACAAGAACCTACCGGTGATCGACAGTGGATTCCGAGCTTCGAACTTTTGCAGGTTGATTTTCATAGCTTTACTGAAACCTTGAACTCCAAACCGGGCTAAATATCCAGTCGAGCTTCGAATCACGTCCCCCAGTTAGTTTTTCGGCACTTTATAGTATTCGAATTAATTTCTCACCAACCAAATATCGATGAAATTGATTTTTTTCTCCACCATTCTCTTTGGCATGGAAAAACAAAAAATCCCATGTACTTATGGGTCAAATTACTGCTTCCAGAACGATATTACGAAGAAGAAACCCAAGGGGTTAATATTTATTCCGGTTTGTAGTTTAAAGACCAAAAAAAAGGGTTCGTAGTTGTGGCGTTAAGTCTAACTCTAGATCTGTGTGAAAACAAGACAAAATTAAACTTCTATTCTGGCTTCCAAAGTACAGTCCAAAGTACAGATTGATCATCAATCTTTTCAATTAGACGATTGTGTTTTGATTTAAATGAACATTTTGTCGAATGCTTCACTATTTTTTGGGCAAAATTTCGAAAATTATAATTTCTTGTTTGACTTTGCAGAAATTGACGAAATTCGAGGACACGATTGGCATAGAATTTACGCACATAAGGTTACTCGCCCGAGCTTTTACCGATCGCAGTATCGGCTACACAAATTTGACCTTGGGTTCGAATCAGAGGCTTGAATTTCTCGGAGACACGGTGCTACAATTAATTGTCTCTGAGTATTTGTACAAATTTTTTCCCGAGCATCACGAAGGTCATTTGTCGGTAAGAAAAAAAAAACTCATTCAATTTTTATGTAGTATTTTGTTTTTCACTATTTTTACATGCCCCATTCTTTGCACAGCTGCTAAGAAGTTCTCTCGTCAACAACAAAACTCAAGCAGTCGTCTGTGACGACCTGGGAATGACACAGTATGCTCTTTACGGAAATCCCAAAGCTGAATTGAAGACAAAAGATCGAGCTGATTTGCTCGAAGCTTTTTTAGGCGCCCTTTACGTTGATAAAGGCCTGGAATATTGCAAAGTTTTTTGCGACGTTTGCTTCTTCCCACGGCTACAAGATTTCATTATGAATCAGGACTGGAACGACCCGAAAAGCAAATTACAGCAATGCTGCTTAACCCTCAGGACTATGGACGGTGGAGAACCGGATATTCCGGTTTACAAGTGAGCAATCATTATGAAACACCAAAAAACCCAAAGATTTCATAAGAATTAAAATGAAAAATTGAATGGGAAGAGAAAGTTAATTTTTTTTCTCGGTGCATCCTGAACATTGAATAAAGAATTTGCTTTGTCCGATTGCAGAGTTATCGAGTGCAAAGGTCCAACAAATACAAGAGTTTACACTGTCGCTGTGTATTTCCAAGGGAAACGTCTGGCGAAAGCCTCAGGACACAGTATTCAAGAAGCAGAGATGAATTCTGCCAAAGAGGCTCTGGAAAAATCTCAAGGTGAAGAAGAGGAAATCATTTTCCGATTTTTTTTTTCTAGAATTTGCTTCGATAAGATTTCGAATATTTTCGCATTATGAAGTGATGGGAAAAGTCAATCTATGTTCAAGAACTTTTTGATAATTTCACGTCGAAAAACTTGGTTTTAATATTATTAACGTCGCGATCGATCTGTAAATTGTTTTTCAAAATATCAACTGAATTGCAGATCTTTTCCCACAACTGGACCATCAAAAACGCGTGATAGCAAAAAGTATGAAAATGCAGCAATGGCCAAATCGATCAAGGCTGCGAGGTAATCAAATGAGAGAAGAAAAGTTCGTAGGTTCGGATTTTTCGCATAAAAAGCGACGAAGTCGAAGTCGAGATCGTGAGAAAATGGACCAAAGATCACGGGACCGTTACGACAGTTCGGACAGGCGAAAATTCGAGGGTCGCGACGGGACGAAAGAAAGGAGACATAAAGTAGTGGAGCCGAGGAAGAAAAAATCAAGTGTAGAAATAACGGAGATTCGAGAATCGGAGAGCGATTTGGGGGGCGGCAATTCGTCAGAAAAATCGAAGAATCTTGAACTGTTGAATGAAAATAAAAATTCTGACACTTCGATCTCGGATGCTACGGAAACAACCAACGTTTCTAGTCAAAGTTGTAAAAAATCCGAAGATAATTCTCGAAAATGGCCCGGTGGACGGAACCGCAAACGTGCTCATTGTTTCGAAAAGAGAGAATCGAGCAGCGACGATGATAATATTCCTGAACAATATCGCACCAGTAATTTCTCGTGCCAGGTAGAAAAAAAAATAAAATCTTGATTTCCTCGATCCGTCATAAAAAAATGTAAATACAAAATTTCGAATCATGCCATTTTACTTCTATCGAAATGGGCGAAGGCCAATTGCGTGATCGCTTTTTAGAAGTAAATCCATTTCGTTTTTAAAACGTATGCAATTTGTGCTATAGCTTCTAGTTATATTTAGGAAAAACACTATTTTCCAGTTCTGAATACGAAAAAGGACTTAAAATCGACGGAGATTTTTTATTTATTGGAAAATCAATAAAAATTGTATTTCGATCAAGGGAAAAATTCATTCGATCATTTGTATTAAAATTTATTTGAAAAATTGGCATTTACAATTTTTGTCGAGTCCCTTGGCCTTGACGTTTGACCCATGACGATTTTTTAATCGTCGCCAACCGAAGGATTGTGGCAACACAAATGATTTGAAAACCGACAAAAATTTGTAATTTACCAAAGAAAAATTTATTATCAACTTTGTACAATTTTCTAAGTCGTCACGTACGAAACTTATCGTCGCAATTTCATAAATTGCTTGAGTCCTTGACCCGCTCTGATTAAACCGCACTTTGAAAAAATAGTCGATGGTTTTTTCGACTTAACGATAAGGAAAGTGTGTGCAATATTTCGACATTTATTCCGTGTTTGTTTCTGAAATTTTACTCAGCTCGAGCTTCAATTTGTGGAATTGTTTCTGATTCTATTTGCTTCACGTTGGAATAAGTTTTGAGAATAGGGTCTTGGGGCTTCGTCATGAACTTATTCTTTTTGAGAAGAGCGCGAACTTGAGCCATACTGTGAGTTATGCCAGCGAGATTCCAGTGCTTTTTAAGAAGTGCTAACTCCAGGTCGAACATACCAAATCGTACGCACTGGATAAGAGAACACGTCGCCACACTTCGTACTTCCAATCCGAGCTCGTGAACCAAGCCCTTTAAATACATGTGATCCTCGTTCGTGCAGACTATTTCGAGAGTGAACTCTGGGGGCGTGTAGTCAATGCATTTTATCGAATAGACCATCGGGATTTTGCTGCTCCCTGCCCTTATAGGACCCTGCACTGCCAATTCGTAAGCTGTTTGGCTCTGGATGGGAACACCGCAGATTCTGGAGAAAGAAAAATTTCAACCATTAAATTCAATCTAGTCAATGAAATGAAAAACCATCTACAATTTTTCCGTTCATCGTCGTTAATACTTCATTTATTAACCCTACGAGTACATCATACTCGAGGCACGTTCTATAAGTGCGGCTTGGGTCAATGTGACCCAAGTAAATATCTATTTTCCATTTGTTTTGGTAGCCTTTCCATATTTTTTGCACTCAATTCATTCTTTGACGAAAACAAAAATAAAATGCAACGAGATTCGTTGCCATTGAATGCCAAACAATCGGTGAAGGAAAATTGTTCGGGTGAAAACGACCCAGTATGCACTTGAAGGGTTTACCTCATCCGAACAATTTTTTTGTTGAAAAAATCCATGGAAAATATGTCCCAGCACTGTCAAATGATCGTATATGTTTTACGGAATATCTTTGTCACTTTTTTTACAAATTGGAAGTTCTGAGAGATGAATCAACGAGGACTAAGCTTAGTATTCCAAATACATAAATATTTAAGTTTGGACGTACTTAAACATTGCCTTCTGATGAGACGATTGCATAGAGGCGCAAATCATATCGATATGATGTCGCTGCACATGATGGAAGGAAGATTTCTCAACTATTTTGCCATTGGTAAAAAAATTGTCGGTCGCTTGTCCGAGAATGCCTTTTACTCTGTAGAATTTGGCGTGTTTGGCTTCTCTTATTTTGTGAGCGATTTTGGTTCCCTGTCCGATACCAACGACCAAAAGGCCGGACGTATCGTAATGCAACGCATTCGCAAGCATCAATCTGACGTCTTTCACTTGGTAACGAGGACCAGTCAACAGCGGATGATCTGCGTAACTAGGTCCAACAGATACAGTCATTGGTTTGTTTGTAGGACCCTCTATCCATATGTGATCAATCGGCGGACGTTGTTCCAGAGTCGTATTTAAATCTTGAGTCAAAAAATCGGTTCGGAAATGCAGAATATTTATTACTGAGCTCCCGACTAATTAAAAATAATCATTCACGTATAAAAAATATTATAATTGTTAACTTTATCTGGACGGTTCAAATTCAATTGATTGAAAAACTATCGATCGATAAAAATCACTAAATGTGCATTATCGACTTAATTGTTCTTATTTATTTGAACACAAATTGTTTATTGTGACGTATGACTAACCTCTACATAAATGAACTTTAACTGTGTGTAAAGTTTGGGCCACGAATTCCCTGGGTGGTTTGTACAGAACGAACGCACCGTGTAACAAGTGCCAAACATTCTGGGCTTTATCGGTCAACGACAATATACTTTGAACCATTTTTTTATTGAATTTTTAGAAAAATCCAGTTTTGAATATTCTAACACATGTTTTTGTCTTGAGGCTGAAAATCAAGACAGCGAAAGCCGACAATGATAACAGCGCCATATGGAAATTTAAGAAAACTATTGTTGGGCTCAATCGATCAAGAAGGGGAAAGAAATCGGAGTTCCCGAATCTGCCGTCGAGCTGTGCTGCCATTATTTTAATTAAAATCATTCCAGTTCCCGCTATTTTTCATATCATTTTTATCCATCCTCATGTTATTTTGCATCCGTTATTGGAACGTAAATATCATCCAATAACGATCGAATTAGACGGTCGATTATACATCTGTGTCGTGAAGAGTGATCTACAACATTTTGTTTGCAGTCAATCCTCGTCTGTTTGAACCATGAATATTCGTATGCAAATTTGTTATCGCCAGAAGATGCTTTGAGCCAAAAAGCCCCACACCTTGGGCTGGATTTGAGGCATAATCTGAACGCGTTTCTGCTGGCTGAGTCGTCGATGTATTTATCACTCTTTTTTTGGTTCGTCATCGTTTCTGTCCTTTGCCCTAGATTTTATAAATTTTCTTTGTGTGAAATAGTATGATTTTTGTTTTCATTTCCTATTTCTATTTTTGTAAGTTTATAATTGGATAGGATGGAGATTCAATATTTTGTTTTGTTTTTGTAAAACGGTGAGAAAATATCGGGAGGGATTTTGGGACCCGAACCTTTTGTTTACCGTTCAGTCGTGAGTTTTGGAAACTGGTGTGAATAGAACGGATTGAACATGGCTGAAGGGAGGGGGCGGGGGCAGCATGGGAAGGGATAGGACGAAGCAACCAAACTTGCGGGCGATGAGGTGGGGGAATTGCAGGAGTCGGAATCGGGAAATAAGCTCGTGCTGCGTCGAGGGGGTTCGAGGCACTCGCTGGTCTCTCGATAGTTTCAGTCGCTTCTGGCTTCAGTCGCTGCGATGGAGCTTCGGGAAATGAGCGTCGTCGCGTCCGCGGAAGAGACCGCTGAACTCCTGCCTCATCAGACTCACGATGATAACGACGATGAAAGCTATTTCATCGATTACGCGATACAAAAAGAAATTATAAATCGTAATCGATGCACCGCGAGTCGTCGATTATTAAGCCATGTCGCTAATTATCCGGAATTAAGCGTAACGAACAGCAATCAGCAAAATTTTCATCAAAAGGTGGGAAAAAGCGTTTTTGCAAAATCCTTTATCAATTTCTATCTCTGATTGAATAAACATTTCGTTCGAATTCAAGCGCCTTTCATAAAAATTGAATACAATTCATCGAAACGTGTTGCATTTTTCTCAACGTGAAATCTGTCGGAGAAAAAATCCTGTCGTGACAAAACTGGTAGAAAAAAAAAGATGATTTTGTGTATTAACAAAATAATCGTCAACCCCCCACTTGAATATTTATATTCAAATAGCAGCGTTTACTTCCATGTAAACAAAGAGAACTCCATCGTGTTTTGTATTTCAATAAAAAGCAATGACAATACTGCGGTTCGTAAAAGAGAACTGTTGACATTTTTTTCGTACATCTGCAGTGTGTGTGTGTGCGTGTGTGTAAACATTCGAGGGCCAGAGGAAGTTCCTGGAAAAACTGTAGTCTTCTTACTGCTTCACTGCGCCTGGGATGATGCTCATTCTTATGAACGACCTCGAAGTTCTTGTGGTTGTTCTCAGAATGGATACGAAAGAATGACAATAAAAAAACGCTTCCAGAAAATTTACACATTTTATTTAGCATCGAGAACGAAATATGACAAAAATCAATAAAAATAACAAAATTAACAAGAATTTAAAGTATTGACTCGCAATCTTAACGAAATCAAAACGTGCAGAAAATACTAAAACGTAATATTTCAATAACTGTTAAATATGCAGACGTGTACAATTTTCGACTAGTAGCAATAAGGCTACAATGAATACATGTATGTTAAGGGAGTAAGCACGTGTCAAGAATGAATTGCTTTCTCACGCGAAAAAAAAATCTCATTACGTTTTCGCTTTTGACAAATCCCTTTTTCCGAGCTAACGAACCTTTGCGAATATTTTTACATCCTCGTGACCTGGCCGCGGGTATGACATTGACTTTTTGCATAAAAGCGACATTACTTCTTGGCTTTGGCAGGGTTGTTAATAAATTTCATTGCACGAGCGTGATCTGCGAGGTGGAGAATGCCCCAAATGTTTTTCCAAATATAAAATAAAAAATCGTTATTTTCTTTATTGAAATAATTCCACTCCCTACGTCGTCCACATTTCCAAGTATTTGATCGTTCAATCCCCAGAGAACTTTATCGATTTTGTTCTTTCGATGGAATTAGCGATTGTGAAACTGATTATTGTCTTTTATTCGCTGCAACTTTAGGAGTTCCCATGCATCAGTTTCATTCATACATCCGGTCCGAATTGGCCACCTTCCCGGAAACGTGAGGAAGCAAAAGCCCTCGAGAATCTTCGGAAACGCGTCGAACAGTCGAAACTATTCAAGGCCAATCAAATCTCGGATCCGGGAGGACCTGCGACAACCTCGACCCAGCTCAACGAAGAACAACTACAGCAGCTCGACAATCGGCCGAAACTTTTGAAAAAAGTGAGTGTTGCTTACAAATTTTTAACAATTTTCATATTTTTACCAAAAATCCTTCATTCCTCCGTGGAAATTTCAAAAAATTGGTGGAATTTCCACTCTTATCACCATGTTGAAGTTTGCGATGTTGGAATCCAACGAAATTCTGTTTTTTCTGTGAAAAATCTCAAGATTCTTATGCAATATTTAGCGAGGACAATAAAATGATAATTTTATAGGTTAGAAAAAGAAAATCGGTACGAAAATTATCATGGTTTTTAAAATTCATCAAATAATTATCAGAAAAGCGTTTTTTTTTTTTTCGTTGGATGCCAACGTCGCGAACTTCAGTGTTCTCTCTCATCAATAACTCGAATAATATTCGTTGTACAAAAACAAAAGCAATTTTCATGAAAATTACGACGAAATTATGCAAAAGTTTCGCATTCCCCATTTACCATTCTACACCAAATTATTGGATCCACCGCCGTGGAATATATTCATATAAATTGGTTGAGCGATCGTCTCGAGAAAGAAACAAAAAAATAGAGAGAGAGGGAGCAGAAGAGAGGAAAGGGAGGAACTAGGAAAGGGCATTATACACACGGAAGCTGTAACGGATCACGTAACACATAACGTGTGAATAAATCGTACGACAGAAGATGCAAAGGGATGGGAAGATGGAACGTACAATTATCGAAACGTGGGTTAAATTTTTTCCTGGTATATTTCACATCTGGAGCTTTGAATTTCCATTGAGCTTCCCGAGTGAAAATTTATAAAGCTGTCGAAAAATCGGTAAAAATTCGCAGAAAACGAAAGAGAATAGCAATGCCGAAGTTTTTTATCAACTTTTTGTTGAAACGGTCGGCCGAAAATTTTGCTGGTCCAAATACACACTGGGTCAATTTGACCCCGGTTGTTAAAACCGTCGATAACGATGGGAAATCGTTAGATCACTAATATTCGTGCTGAGGGAATGATTTTCGCCGAAAAATCGATCCGGGTCAATTTGACCCAGTGTGTATACCAACGGTCACTTCAAGATTTTTTTCACTCCGTTAGAAATGTTTTCTGGTGTCAAAATATCAAATGGATCCATAACAGATTTTTAGAGCTGAAAATCTTTATATTCGTCGATCAGTCCCATGTAAAACAAAACATTAGCCACACATTCATGCGTGAATAATTCGTAGCAAATTGAATATCCAACCCATTTAAAGTTCTTGGAACGCGAAAAGTTGAATGAAAATTGGCTCGAATAATTTAAAAATCGATCTATTGATACAATGACGAGGAGTCGAACGAGCCAATGGGCGGAGGGACGACCGTGAAAATATTGAGAATCCCTGAGGAAAATCGATACCTGGAATTAAAGGCAGGCTTTAAAACTAAAAGCCCTTTAAATTTCGAAGATCCACTCTCCCGCACAAAATGAATATACGTCCAATTAAGCCCGGGAAAGGTGGTTGGACCAATAAAGTTTGTAACTCGGCATACTTTCCAATCGCGACATCCTTGAAAATGGCAGTAATTAATCTTCCTAATTACGGAGACGTTGGTAATTATTCGAAAAATAATTTTTAAAAAAAAATTAATCATGGAACATTTTTTATTTGTGTTTCGACGTCGCTCAAATATGGAAAGAGTATAAATAGAATATCGAAGTTTAATTATTTGAATCATCGAGCTCCGGGGTGAGGAAAAAAATTGAATGATTTACTTGACCCCGATCGGGAAATTGCGAGAAATCGCTATTAACCAATCTTGTCACGTCCATTTAGGGACTATGTTTCTATTCTTGGCACGGTTAGGCCATTTCCGGTTTGGCACAAAGGTGTTTCAGTATTGGATCGAGCATCCTTCTCGCTCCCTTTTTTTTAAACCTCCCTCCACTTCGTATCCTCGTGTAGATCGTGACCTTGGACGAAACTCAACCCTCTCCCCTGCCCCAGTCAGGGGATGAAACCTGGATAACGCTCTCTGGAACTGTTCTATACATTTGCAAGCCTCTGCACGCGATGCATTCGAACCTTTCTCCACTCTTCTTCGTTTTTCCTCGTGCCATGTGTTTTAACACACGACCCCCGGGGTGCATGTGCTTTAACGCGATTCCATCATGAGATTTTAGGCTTCTACTCATCCTTTTCACACTTTCATTTTTTTTTCTCTTTCGAGATAAAATTTCTTCGGTGCAGTCGGAAAATATGAAAATTCGAATTTTGCCACTTGAACTTTAGTCCCCGAGAATCTCTTTACGTATAGTTTCACAACAACGGGACGTTTCATGTGATAAAAAAATTACTTGAAGTATTAATTGTCCTTAGTCTCTGCTGGATCCGTCGATGCAATTTGTTGCCATGTTTTCGGCTGTGTATCATTTGTTTTTTCGTTAACTAAAGTCTCTCGATCAGGGTCGACGAAAACAAACTGAGAAAATGAACGTCACTGATGTTTGCAACGTTGGGATCCAACGAAAAAAAAGTTTTCCTGTCGATTTTTTGTTAAATTGCAAAAACCATGACAATTTTCGTCAAAATATCTTTTCATTATCCTGACCAAATATTTAATCAGAATCTTGAGCTCTGCTCGAGAAAAAACCTAATTTCGTTGTATTCCAACGATGCAAACTTTGAGATCGTGAAAATAATAAATCCTCCGATATTCTGGAGCTTGACGGTGATCCAATGGTAATCAATTCTGATTTGATGAAATCCTGAACTCGTGGCGTCCATATTTTGTCGTATCCATCCGCCAAGAATCTTGCCATTCGATTGGGACGAACTAAGCATGAAATTCAAATGTCCTTTTTCCATCTCTCTTGCTTTTCCCTCTTGGCTAAATCGGGCTATGATCGATATCATGGAGAATATCTCATCGATACGTTATTTGAAAAGGCTTAAGCGAGGAGGTGGATTTTATTGGAAAAGTATATCCAAATGGAGGATTTTTAATTATTAAAATAAAACACCCAAAATAAATGAGAACTTGCGATTATTCCCGCTGTCCGAAGCGAGCCAATCGCGCCCAATTATATAGTTAAATTCGACGACGAATTATTGTTGGATAACTTGGACAAAACTCTTGAAATTCTTGAGGTTCGAGTCAGACTGGAGGTGCATGGAGTTTGATAATTGGAAAGGAAATAAAAACCGTCGTTTTTCTACTCAACGATAAAAACAAATGAAGCCAGCGCTGGTTATTTTTTTTTCAATCGATTTTTCTACTTCCTCGGCTTTGTTTTTTTTTAGGAAATTGTTACCACGTGCAGAAGATTCGTAGTCGAGCGGATTGACGGGGAAAAGGCAGAGAGGGAAGGTTTGAAACAGTGGAGAATTGGATGGTTGCCAGTCATTTCTCGAGCGTCGAAATTCGTTCTGGCTCTTTGGACCGGAAACTTTGGCTCCACTTTTTTATCTCATTTCCTCTCATCCAAGGGATTGCTCTCTGTCTTTGTTCTCCTTCTCCTCGGAGCTTTATACAACATTCACCGTCGTTTTTTTCTCATCGAACCCTCTCCCCTAATAAATTCCTTTTTCTCTTTTAAACTGGTGAATTATTTATTTTTCTCTCCCTACGTATTCCATCATTTTTGTCCTCATAGTGCATATCACTCTTCTCCATTCCCCAGTCATTTTTCCGTCTTGTAATCCTCGGTCGCGTTGAGAAAGGTCGTGTGGAAAAAAAACAAAACAAAAACTCCAGGGAATGGATCGTAAGAAAAATTCGCCAAACGTGCTCGGTCTTCTCAAAATATCTCATGGAATTATAAACACAAATGAAAGAGACAAAAATCGTTTTCTTTTATCACACTCCACCCCCTCGCGATTAACGAAAAATGTTCATTCTGATGATGCCATGAATTATGGAACAGCAAATCTGGCAAATAATGGGGCTCTCTTTGAATACGATTATTCTTTAATTCTCTCCACGTCCCAACCAACTCCCCCGAGCCCTTTCAACGCTGGGCAACAATGGGCAATTCTCCCTGGACGAGAATGAAATGAACAATCCTTTAAAACATTTTCAAGTTTTGTTTGAATCGTCTAATTTTATTCGCAGCCGAAAAAAAATATTATAATTAACTCATCCACTCGATTATGATTAATTTATTTTGTTTCTTTACGCGAGCCTCACACCTCGAAATTAGCGAATGAAAAATTCATTTTTTCTTCATTCCTTCGGGCAAAAACTACTGAACAACGAATTTTGAATATTATCATGTGAAATTTTCGATAAATTTGGGTGAAAACGATGGGATTTTATTTTCACTGAAAACTTTATTGTTGAGTAGAATTTGAAGGGGGGAAGAAAAACAAGAAAATATACAACAAGTAGATTTAAAGTACGACGTAAATAACGAGAATCATGCAAATAACGAGACTAGCTATGAAGACGACAATTTGAATTCTGTTGGAATGAATTGAGAGGGTACGTAATAAACGCCAGTGTCTTTGCACAACTGGCGGAGGTTCCATAATTTCCGGATAAGTTTGTCTCGTGTCAGTTTCGTGGATGGTGGATTTGGTAGCAAGGACAATGCTCTCGTCGATTTGTAGGTTGGTCGGAAGCGAATCGCTCGGTAATTCGATTTTTGGCGATGTTCTTTTCATTCGTTGAGTCGGCGTCACATCGATCGTTTTAACTTCCGGTTCTTTAATTATCGTCTCCAAATCCATAACAGATTTTTCTCCCTCCATCTGCTTTTCCAT
Source organism: Campopleginae sp. 14b (assembly GCA_030522525.1). Lineage (NCBI taxonomy): Eukaryota > Metazoa > Arthropoda > Insecta > Hymenoptera > Ichneumonidae > Campopleginae sp. 14b. Next base: position 114,994 of record JAPYYS010000298.1, read on the forward strand.
CCCCGTAATGGTCGACGGTGTCGCATCGTCGATCGTCGAACGTAATTCGATGTTGACGAAACAAGCATCATCGATCATTGATCGAGGTACGAAATTTCGCTCCATACAAATGGCCTCGTTCATGTCGACCATCCCGCAAACACCTTGGCCAAGTCGCGTCAACGATTCTGGTGTAAATGGCGGCGCGTCCGGCCTCAATTTAGTCTCGAAATATGGAAATAGCGATCTTGAGGTTCTCACCAAATTCGGTGGCACCAGTAACAGTGGATCCCCCACTGATAATTCGTGAGGCTGCAGATTTTGGTTCACAAATTTATCGGAAATGAAATTCTCGAAAAAATTAGTTAAAAATTAATAAAAACAATAAAATATTCGTTTTACTTGGGACAAAGCGTTTTCGAGGACGTGCTTGTTGTCACAGAATTTGTACGCCTCTTCATCAGGTTCTCCGGATTGTCTAGACAGAATCAAAAAGTCTTTTTCCTTTGGGGAGATTTCTTGGTCACGAAACTCTTCGAGATTTTTAATACGAACTCCAAGGATCGGTGAGGAGGACGAGGGTGAATCCTCGTTTCGACGAGATGCTACATTGCATTCGTCGCCCATTCCACTTCGACCAATCACTCTCTTCCCCCTCTTTTTCACTTTCCCACGTTGTATTTTTTCCCTTCTCGTATGAAAAACAATTCTTTTCGCAATTTAGATCCTTCGGTTTATTTTATTCACCGGAGTATTAATTTTTGCCTATTTTCAATTCACGTATCCTTCAATTTGTCACTTGGTCGCGAAGCGTCAATTTTTGCAACGCCAACTTGAGATCGAGACGACAAAAAAACAGAAGAAAAGCGACGCTGCGTTTTTTTCGTAAAAAGATGGTGCGAAATTCCATTTTTTTTCGCAAATATTATCAACGACATTCATTTTCACGTATCATTTGGAAAAATATTTGAGAATTGGTTAACAAGTTCCTCGAGATTCTGAATTTTTTGACAGGGGTTTTGCTTCGATTCCCATTTTTTTTTAAAAACAACCGAACGTATTTGAAAAATTCAATCCATTCCCTGGCTCGCTCGTTAGAAAATTGAGTTTGACTATTTTTTCGCACCCGTCGTTCTCGTCGTTGGCACGTCTTTGCCGGAATAATTCGCTCGACAATGGCTCAGCGTGAAATTTAATCAAGATTTAGAAATTGAATTTTACCGCGATATTTCATGTCGAAAATTCAATTAATTTGATGTCGCTGATGAAGCAAAAATAAATGATAAAGGAAGCGATAGGCTTCGAGATTCAATGATAAAAATGTAACGAGCGGTTGTAATTAAAATTTGATTAAATTCACGGCGAGACGTTTGCGGAGACGTTGAGGCAACGAAAAATAAAAATTCGACCAAATCGCAGAGGAAAATTGCATGAAGAAATATGAGAATGTTTGTATTGATATAATATTGGGATTGAAGCGGAAGGGTCAGGAAGAATTGAAAGAAAAATAAAGCTCCGGAGGCAATAGGAGAAGAGTGTGTGGGTGGGTGAAAATTTCCATAGGGACAGAGAGGGAGTGAGGGTGAGAATTGCGTGTTGATCCTATCGGAAGCTTCTCGACCCAGAGGAATTGGAATCTCGATGCAAATCGGAGGCGGCTGACTCCAAGGATAACGATCAGTCTCCGTAACAACGATTCCATTCGATCGTGTACTTTTGAACCTTGACCGAATCAGGATGAAAAGTTAGCTGCACGTTTTCACCCTCGGCTGCTCCGGCCCACGATCAAAAGAGAGATTTATTGCTCTCGATGTTCCATATCGAGCGGCTTCCAAAAATACCACAAATCCAACTAAAATATATTCTCAGCAAATGCACACAAACAACAACCTCCACGGATCCTTGAAAAACGTTGAAAACAAAAAAAAACATGTATTTGTTTACATTTCTCATCGTATCGTCACGTGCGGGCTCAGGGATTTAAAGGAAAATATTTATTCGCTGAGATTGAATTGAACTTCGGAGAAGCAAGAATAACTCATTTTCTTCTTATCGCGTGCAGAATTGCGAATTTCAAAATGCCCGAGGAAAATATCACCTGACATTGCTTGTGAAAAAATTCAATTTCGATGTCGAAGGTTCGAGGAAATAATATTACAATACGAGATTTATAATTATCGAGAGAAATTCTCAAGGATTCAATGAAGCGGTAAAGATTCCAATGCCCGGTTCCCTGTATGCGAAGTCAGACGGAGAGGATTTTTATGAGTAACCGAGAGGTGTATGGGTTATTTTAGAAGAACCTTCGAACGGTATCAGGGCTCGTTAATATTTTCTGTATTATCGATATTCTCCGAGTGAGAAGCCCACCAAGAAAATATTGAATCCAGCCTCTGGGAAGTTTAATTAAGATCGAAAAACCATTTTTCTTCCCTTCTGAATAATTCTCGACGATCCCCTAGGGTTTGAGAAAATTTTGAAATTTTCCTTGAACCCGAAAAATCTGTCAAATTTATGTAAACATCAAGTAATAAACAGAAAGCGTTGAGGATTCTCGAACCAATTTCCAGCATACGAAATATCGATGCTGCAGTCCCGGGTCAAAATGACCCAGTGTGGCAACCCAGCGAAACATAATTTATTCCCTAAAAAAGTGAAAAATGAATAGTGAACGTTGAAAAAGCTGAAAATGTCAATTCCATTTTGTCTCGTGTCTCACAACGTCATCCACCCTAGAAATATTTCGCGATCCTATATATTGCTCCATGCACACATCATTATCGTAGCTCCAAGAGGAAAATTCACATTCCATCAGACCTCGAGGTAGAGAAGTGAGCTCGATTGTGAGAGGTTACTCGGCAATCTCAGACACCCCGAGCGTTATTATTGGAGGAACAGCCTGACGAACCTCCGGGAAAATCCGATGGACGAAGTCGATAACGAGAATCCCTCTGGCGTACATATACACAGCTCCTCTATTTTGTATACATAATCTGCGTGTCCCAAAACCATTTCTACGAGTACACGTCAAAGCATATACACAAATGTACATAACCATGGACAGCTCCATATGAAAATATTCCCAAGTTATTATTTAAATCACAAAATTTAATCCTCAACTCGTAATTCTCGATATTTCACGAAAAAGAACTATTAAAAACGACCAATTTTTTTTCCCTCTCGTTTGAAATGCCAGCAGATCGACCATGGATTAATTCAGATTTTTTTTATCAGTAAAAAATCGTCTAATTTTCATTTTTATCGCTTCTGCGTATCTTTTGAAATTTTCTTGAGATCTTTGCCCACAGCCACTTCTCCGGAATGTTCAATATTCCATCGCGTTAGTTTTGATCGTTTAAATTTTAGTCTGCGCGTTCACTCTTAACGTGGCTGTTGTTTGCCTGACGGTTTTTTATATTATTTCAATTAATATAATATAAATAAATTTAATATACGATTGGAGATTCAACTTTGTTAAACTTTCTTCATGCGTATATATTTTCCTGTGTTAGTTACTTGTGTATATATTGACGTTCGGTACGTGGAAAAGTACTTGCTATACGTGGAACGTAAACCAACCCTCCAATTCAGCGTCTTTCATTGCAACTCGAGAATGCTGCACAACTGTTTCAATACGTATAGATATAATGTGTTTAAGCGACTTTATACACAGACGTAATTTTGAGTTTCTATGCTTGTCTCAACGTTGGACTGCATTAGAACTTTTCTGTACACTCAACACGCAGTGTTTCACGAACCTCGTCTTCATAGTGTACGATACGTTTGATCTGCCATATTTTTCATATCCCAATGAAGTTCGAATCTTTGAAATGCGACAAAAAACATTTTTATCGTTTTCAACACCAAATCGATGAATCTTTTTGAAAATCTAATTCCGTGGGGTCTTTGGGCTATCGCATCCGCAATTGTGAATGAAAAACTCTGATAAAAAAATCATAGCCAACCATGAGCAATATTAGCAGTCATGAGTAATTTTTCACATGCTAATAAAGTTCTAAAAGATATTTTCATCGTTCTTAACCCCGAATCGATGAACCTTTTTTTAAATCTAATTCCGCGGAATCTTTGGGCCAGTATTCCCGCAATTATGAATAAAAAAATCTGAGAAAAATCATAACCAATCTTCGGACTGCACTTTTCATGCGGGATTTTTTTTTTCTTATTTTTTATCATTTTTTTCCCCATAAAATATCAAAATATCAAGTACGAATTTTAGTTCCCGGGTTCCTTGAATATTGTCCAATTGTCGAAGGTCAATACTACATGTAAACTAGGGGCTCTACCATATGAAGAGTTCGTCATCACATATTGACGCTTGCTCCCTCGAAAATGCAGCGAAATGATTTTTCGTTGTTGTTGTTGGTTTTTTTTTTTTTCTTTTTTTTCAATTTTTTGAGTGGTCTTGATTCTGGGTCACGAAAAACTGCATCGCGGAACGTCATTGTCCGATATCGTAAATTTATTTTGGGCTGTGATGATGCGGAGTAAAAAATGTCAGTGCTCCATTCCAACGATGCAAACTTGAATGTTGTTACTTTTCTTCGTACATGGACGTACTCCGGTATACCAATTTTGTGCATATAAACTTATGAAACGTAGATATATTTTCATGCCTCGGAGGCATGGATATATATGCCTGAGAAGTGGAACCCGGTCGAGAAAGACAGGACTTGGCGTGCCAAGAAGAAAAGCTTTTAGATGAATATTTATGCTCCCTTAATACACAGGACATTTTCACACAAGTCGACCTCCTTACGAAAACTCACGGCCATTCTTTACTCGCTATATCGCAATATTCACTCAATTTTCACTCGAAATTCAATGAGTTTTTCTTTTTTGTTTTGTGTGTTTAAAACTTAATCGAATATTCTTGATGAATAAAATGGAAGTTGCAAATTTCCAGATTCAAGGATTCAGCAAACGATTTTTTTTTTGCGTCGAGTGATAATTTTCTAATCGAGCTATTTATTATTATTTTTTCATCATTTTTATTTTTTTTTCTTACAAAATGGAGAAATCACAACGACCGAGAATTGAAAATTTCGGTGGAATGTGAATTCCCCATACGTGTGTGCCCTTTCCATACCAAGAGACTCTCTCAGTGCAACATATTTTCTTTCGGCACGACCCCCCATTTCGTACTCCTCGAAACGGTCCAAGGAAATGAAGTACCGAACGTTTTTCTTATCGCGACATAAAAAAGGGTGAAAATATACACCAAGAAATTTGTGAATATTTAAATGTGTCACTTACAGTTTTGTGTACGTGACACTAAATACGATTGCTCAGAAATTACCAATCCACTGAGGCCTGTTATTTAATCGTCATCACGACTGCACCTATTTTGTACTTTTCTTTTCTCATTATCCTCGAGACCAACGTCCTTAGCTCTTGTTTCGTACGCGAGGAACCACCGAATGAATATTTATGAGAATCTCGCGTGTCGACTCGATCACGCCATCGTATTGTTTAACTTTATTTTATTCTTTCAACTTTCATACATATATATCGAGCTCTGTAATCATTTCGTTCTCACGAGCTACTTGGAAATTGCTCGAATTCCGTGCAATTAGTATTTAAACGTCTCCGCATACACTTCGCTCTAATCCCAGCCTTTTGTTTATTTCCTGGTTCAGTGGTCATTGGTTTCTTTTATTAATAAGGGTGTCCATTATTTTTGTCATCAATTTTCATAATTGCTTTCATTTTTTTATTCTCATCGTGACGATTATTGTAATTACATTTTTGTAAGCCTCGAACTAAATGAATTGGACGTGTTTATTGCCGAGACCAGACGTTTGGAATTTATTATACTTGATAATTTTATATCGTCGCGATTATATGGGGAATTTCTTATCGAGCCCATGGAAATTAAATGGCCAAATGTCAAGGCTGCCTGCCGAGGCTGCTCGCTATGTCGAGAAGTTTCAACAAGACGAATCTAATTCTCAAGGAATGATAGAGAGTGCATGGGAACCAATAATCGCTCGAGAAAAATGGAAAATGTCTTCGTAAATATTTTTCTGTCTCTGTGTGGGTGAAACAATTGGACTCGAGAATTCTTGGGACAAAAACATTTCGTAGTGATCCTTGCAACGTAAAAAAAGTGGTCGCTCTTCGAGAATAACGTCCTCTCGACTATAATCCCTACAGTTACGTCCTTCACCTTCCCTGACGTTTAATCGGCTCAGAAACCCCTCAATAAAGTTCAACCAGATGTTACTTTCAAAGTTGAAGGCACGAATAAAAAAATTTTATGCTTAAATTCTTCCCAACTCGAGGCAACCAACGAGCCTTTCCTCATAGAACTGTCCTCCTGGTCACATCCGATAAAAGAAGTCACACTGTGCACTCTGCGATCTGGAGCCTCGACCCATCAACCGAGTCGTTTTTGTTGCCTGAAATTAAATGAAAAAAAAAAAAAAAAAAAAAAAAAAGGAAGAGGAAGGCAATAAAAAATTAAAAAAAGCAAACGCAAAAAAAACGATAGAAATTTTCGACCTCCAGCCTCGTGCATTTCAAACTCATATTCGACGATAAATTGTTTCCGATGGTTAAGCAATCTCGTACGATTTTTTTGGCCGTTTTTTCACGAGATAATTTCAAATCTTTCGTGTCTTGCTCTGTACGTGTCATTTATCGTGTAATTCGGCGAATTAGTTTTGGAAATAAAACACGGGATCGCGAGTTTGAAATGCACGAGGCTGGAGATCGAAAATGTTAGTCGTTACGAGGGAATGTGATTGAACAGTGTGTTTTGGAGGAGATTGTACGACCTGCACGTTTTAATTCTCAGTGAGGCGAGGATAAACCCTCGAGGGAGACGATGTTTGGCGTTGCTCAATTTTCCGCAATGTTAGTCGAGTAATACAGACGTGAATATAAGTCAGTTGGGAAAATAGAAGCGTGAAATGAGAATTTTGTTCGAGATCGCTGCAGGGCTGAATGCGAACAAACGCGAGAGCTTTTGACGATCGAAGGCCGGAGAGAAAACCGCTACTAAAGCTGAACTCGGCTCTGTTTCCACTTGTCCGATCAACCGTAGACACGCGGACCGGCGCTGCTGGACACTTTAGACGTTTCCAGTTTCCATCCCACAAGCACTCTCTCCTCTTCCCTCGATCATTTGCTGCTTCAACAACTTTTCTTTTCCTCTGGCTTTTCTAATTGCTCACAACGATACATCCGTGAACTTTCAGCCGGAATGTGCCATAATAGGCATCGATTACAGTCGCCAACTGTCACGAGTTCCACGCGCGAGTATCTTTCGGTCAAAAATTCCCAATTGGAATTTTATGCGACTGAAAACTCAATATTGATTCCGTAAAAAACTTTATAAACTCTTTCCCCACCGATGGTCGAGCACAGAATCCCCGAAACCTCAGAATTTCGCTAAAGTTTATAACAATTTACTCTCTCGACACACTGGGTCATTTTGACCCGCATTTATGCTTCGGTGTTTATTATCCTTGAGCCAAAAATCTTCTGAACATGATTTTTATCAAAAGCTCAACGTTGGCAACGTTTCGACCAATTTTTTTTGCTTAATTTTTTTCCTAAAAACTAAACGTCCATGGAAAAGCGATTTTTTTGCTGCAATCTCCAGTTAAACATGCCGCGTCCATTTTGAATGTTTTGTTCATCGAATAAAGAATTCAGTACCTTTGAAAATATTGACAAAACGAAAATGCTGAGAGAAGCTCCAAGGGGAGCTCGTAAAAGTTTATTTCCAAACGTATTTACGTCTTGAAAACATTTGGGACGTCATAGAAATGTTTCCTCGTGAGTCAGCATATTCGCGCTGCAGTGATTCGCGACCTCAACTTTTTGGCAAAACCTTGGCAACTTTTCCTCCAGCCTGGCAATCCTCCAGGAAACCCATACGAAGGCCACTTTTTTTAGCACAGACTAAGCGTCGGCAAACACACCCACGTACATTGTGAATATCCTTGAAAATAATTAATCTATGCATTCTCACGGATGGTGGTCGTGGCGAAGATCCACGTAGGGGATTTATATTCAAGGGAGTTTGCAGCTGGTGTTATGGAACAGTTCCCATAGTCGAGGCGAGACTTTGATACTCTGGATCGCCATGTTAAAGGATAATTCGACCCCTTGCTCGTTTTATCAAGTTCGTAGATGCTGAGCAGCGATATTTGAAGATTAGAAAGTGTGATACACTAATTGCGCCCTGGAACAGTTTTCCCTCGCGATTTCAAGCCCGTAAACGAGGGAAACATGTTAATTAACGTCCTAATTAAGCCTCGAGTCGGTCGTTACCAGGATTAGCAAAAAATAAAATAAACGCAATCATGAGAGGAAAGTAGCGATCGTTTTCGTCTTTTTTAAAAAACGATAATCAAACGATTTCAGTTTCCGATAAATGTGTTTTTTTTCTCGTCCTCCTTGTCCGCTCCCTGTGACGATATTTCAGCCAACGAATACTCGGGAATCGAACCGACAGACAACTCCTGGTCATCGGATAATTGTGAAACGAGCGAATGCTGCGCGGCAAAGTGAACAGAAAAGCCAGAGGCAACAAAAGCCACGAATATAGGGATCCTTGGGATATCAGACGACTGACTGCTTTTCGTAGTTTATGCACTACCGATAGTGCACCGGGAAATTTGATGTAGAGACTGCCGTAGATGGAGTAACCCAAATTTTCGAATGAGCTAGCTCCACTGACCAAAGTTGGTTGAACAAAAATAGAAAAACGGTGGGAAGTAATGAGCCTGAAGTTTGCATCGACGCAATGC